>JBBPSD010000821.1:0-15492 GCA_038093415.1 Xerocomellus chrysenteron | reverse complement strand
GGCTCCCATAATGTTGAGTCCGAGTCTGACGAACGTCAAGTGGGAGGCACTGGCAATGATACTTGCGTGGATCAGAAGTCTGGACGAATGCAAGGTACGATCTTTCACCCGCCTCACTCGTCCACATCCCCGCCCCTTGACTCTTTTCTCAGCGACCTTCGAGCCACTCTGCGCGGTAGGTTTGATATCCTCGTTCTTGATGCATGGCGTCTCATGTTCCGTACTCGAGGTTTCTTACCCCATTGCTTGGACGACCGACAGAGCTCATGAGTTCCTCCTCGATATCAGGCGTACCATCGGGTGCGATGCTACGGGTATCGCATGCGGTTGCGACCCACTCTGTGTATATAGGAACATGGAATATAGCCTGGTTGCCAAAGTGTGAGTGCGGTAACATGCAGATGGGGGGGAACGTACCTGATCAACAGCAGGACGACAATGGGCTTGCAATTGTTGTCGGAGGTGTGAGCTGTACACTCAGAAGACTGCTTGGAAGGGCTGTCACTTGGCTGGTGGCGCGCTAGGAGATCTGAATATGCACACCGACGTGAATAGCGGAAGCACAAAGGACATGGAGAAAAGAGAACAATGGGCACTTGAGCGAGCGTCAGTGTAAATGAACTGGCATGAACAGGTTCCACATGGAACGTGGATATGGTAACGGGCAAGGATCTCACGTTTGCCGTCAGCATTGGAAGCGACCTGAAATCTGAGATCTGAGACTTAGGACTCCCAGATTCGGCTCAGCCAAGTTTGATATGGCCCACCGGTACGTGTCAGCCTCGAGCCAGCGGTGTTTGTGCCAATACTCAACTCATGATGGGCATGCACTCTGCGCCCTGTTGTCTCTCAAATACACGCACCTCTGGCCACACCAGCCAGACCCAGCTAACATGTCAACCCCGCCATTCGTCCGTGTTACAGGCGAGTCACTCCAGCTATTATTGTGCTGCCTCTCACTCATTTCATTTATTCAGCCGTCGCCGTCTCTCCAGAATTAGCCAAGTCGCCCAAACACCTAACCTCGGGAGAACTTCGCATCGGTTCTCGCAGGCATAAGCTGATTTGTGATAGGGATGGGACACTACGCCAGGAATTCCCGAACGCGCCGTACGACTTTCGGCCATCCCTCTCGCACCTCTGACCCTCTTTTCCTTATAGCGAACTCTCACCAGATACCCAAATCACATTCCACTACAAGACATCACTGTTACTATGGCAAAAGACCCAGAGAATAGATTCTCGCCGTCTCTTTGCGAGCTTTTCTGCGGGACAGACGCATGGTAACTTCAAAACGTTCATCTCTGTCGATGGTCTCCGTAACAACTTTCGAACAGATCTATCGTTGGCTCAGGATGGCATTCGAATCGTATTCAGCTGCCAGGCTACCGACGGAACATTATCCCCTACAACCCAGGCCATCCTCGAGAATTGTCCGCGGTAAGTCCGATTCTGTGATCCCGCCACTACGGTTCAACCGACGCTTCAATTCAAGATTCCGCATCTTGGTTATAGGCAAGGTAAGAGTACGTTCGCGCTTTCCCAGCCATGTCCTCAACTCCATCAGACCGGCGTGGGGAAATCAAGTCTTATCAACAAGTCCTTTGGGATCAACAAGGCGGTAAGCAAACCTTTGAGCCATTTGTTCGGAGGTCTGTCCCTCGCTAACTTTCCCTCAGTCCTCCGCCGACCTCAAGCGCGGAATAGCAGACATTCAAGAGGGGCTCGAGTCACCTGTCAATAAACGGTTCATCCTCCACGATTCCCTTGGCTTCGAGCCAGGAGATAACGATAACTATAAAACCGTCAAGGGGTTCATCCAAAGCAGGCAAACCGGGCCACTTAAAGACCGACTCCATGCAGTCTGGTGAGATGCTGTTCTCATGTGATTCGAACACCTGCCTGATTATTCTCTTCAAGGTTCTGCGTTCAAATACCTCGGTCAGGCGGACGGCTACTCGAGGCAGCTGCTGAAGATTTCTTTCGTACGAAGAAGAAAACCATGGGTACCAGTCCGTGTCCTATTTCAATGCTCTCAGTGCTTTGCTCAAGTCTGCTGCAGTACCCCTCATTGTGGTATACACGATGCTTGACTCATTTGTGGACGAGTTGACGATACAATTGGCGGTGTCTTCTCATGGAAAATTTGATGATGAAGGCCTCGAGAAGCATGCCCGTTCGAAAGCAGAGTCCAGCGTGCAAGAACGGCATAAAGAGGTCACTCGACTCGCAGGGGAGTCTCTTCCGTATGCAGCTGTTTCGAGTAAGCGTGTCGGAACCTGGTCTCTGTTCATCTCTGCAATAAACCTTGACAGCTCGAGAAAATTACAAATATACGCTCCAAAATTTAGTCGAGCTTACTCACCATCAAGTTGGGATACGTGACACGCCTGAGGCACACACCACATCAATGGTGACAGTGATGGCGCAGAGGGTTGGTCCTGGTCTTAAAATTCAAGGGTCTATCGAGTGAGGCTTCTCTTCGAGTGTTCGGGTTATCATATCCTTATTTTTGTGCAGTGTCGGGAGGCAAAGTTCGGTCTCTCCATTAGAACAGTAAGCAAACATTGACGCTTGGTTACAGGATACTGGAAAGCCTTGAGGGCCAGCCCCGACTTCAAAGGACACACGATATGGGATTGTCTTTCTGTAATCCATACCGATATTGTCGCTATCTGGAATTTCAATGATCCAGCTTGCGTATGTAACGTCCACGACGGTCACTACATGGATTACTGACAACACCCATAGCATCTGCTCGACAATAAATTCAAGGAGCTCATTATCACAATGGTGCAAGAAATGGAAACATGTTCCGTCTCAAACCCCAATAGAATCCTGTGAGTCATTCTGTTCAGCAATGCCTCCGCACTCATGGGCATTCCTCGTCAGTGCTTTAGGTGGCGGTTCACTAGTAGCCGCCATCTCTGGCTTCCTGGCGGCCGTATCGAACCCTGCAGCTCCGATTGTTCTCCCTATCATTGCGGGTGTGGCTACTGCTGTGTGGCTCTACGATGTCTACCAGAACGTGTACGTTGAACCCCCCCCCCCACACACACACACACACACACGAATGTGCTAAATGACTCGGCGTATCAGGAAAAACGTGCAGCGGATATTCATGGCGTTCATCGTGGATCTGATTCACGTCATGGAGACGCTCTTCATCCTGACCGCTCGCGATCACAGCAAGCTCACCCGCCGCGCTATCAAGCTCGCTTATAGCACTTACCACGCCTCTGATGTGATGATTCAAGCTCATGCTCACATTCAGATACACCGCGACCTCGATGGACGGGACGCAGCGTTGGAGATGATTGAATCTTTGATCAAGCCTGAGCGGAGCGGCGATTCGAACGTAAAGGATTACTATGCAGACATCAGCAAGCTGAATATACAGAAGCTGAACTTGGAGTCCCAGGAGGAGGAATGGTGATTGTTTCCCCACTGATAATACGTCGTACCGTACGTAATGAGTCTGATGCGTTGGGACCCTCGAGTCTGTTTTACTAGTATGCATGAATCTACCACTGCATTGCGCGAACGGGAACCTGAGGCGTCGACTGGCTACTGCTACTGCTACTGGACTGTTTAGCCGGTCATTTTTTGGCTAGTAGTGGCCCATCGTAAGAAACTCGCTTCCTGACACGTGTTGACCCAGCTGGCGCTCGTTTGATACAGACCGCTGGTAATACAGCACCAATCCCACGGAAATGAACAACATGTGTTCCAAATTGAAGCAACGAGGTGTTCTGATATTGAAAGTCGGGGCGTAGGGTACGATGATACGATCCCAGCTTCTAACTTTGGTTGCTCCACAGATGGGGCTATCTTTGGCTTCAATTCGAGTGTCACGGTTGAGTCCGAGTCTGACGAACGCCAAGTAGGAGGCACTAGTAATGACACTTGCGGGGTTCAGAAGTCTGGACGAACAGGTATGTACGACCTTTCACCCCGACTTCACACGAGCCTCACTCGTCCGTTCCCGTCCTTTGACTTTTTTCTCAGTGACTTTGTTAAAGTGGCCTTGGAGCCACTCTGCTCGGTAGGTTTTATATCCTTGTTCTTGATGCATGATGTCTCACGTTCCGCCCTCGAAGGTTCTTACCCCATGGTTGCAAACCTGTAAGACCGACTGCCTCGATGTCATTGCTGGTTCACTCGGACGCTGCGTCTCCGGTGTTCCGTCCAAGCCCAAGTCTGTGGGACCTGCGGCCGACGCCGCTCTCTTACGAAATTGCCTATCTCCAACACGGTGACCGGCCACGTGTTGTAAACCATCCATCGTGATATCGAACGGGCACTCGTACAAACAGGTACCGTCGAGAGCCCGTCTGTAAAACTGGTTCGCCGTACTACCTCGCTTTGTCCAGCTCTCTCTCCCGCTGCCTCGGTGCAGGCGCCCCTTGCTCTTTCCTCTCGCCCTCGTCACTGATGCCCTCAACTTCTTTCACTGATCTACCTCCCAACCGGCCCCCGTCCCGCACAAACACTACAGCAAGGTAGCACCACTCGCACGTTCCTCTTTGGTTCGTGTAGAAGACCCGACTGGCCTGCTTGCGTTCAAGGCTGCATTATACCCCATGCTCTTGGCGTGGTATTATAACATCATACATCTTTCTTGGGACCGTCGGCGTCGACGATGGATGTTGCGATCCTGAAATTGCGGCGGATAGCCAGTTGGGAGGCAGTCGAGGAGGAGAGGGAAGAGGACTCGAGCAGACGATCGACATGGAAGGTTCGTATCGCGCCTCGTCATGCAGTCCCGAAACAGCATCGTCGTTTAATATGACTGGGTATGCGTGTAGTTATCTTTTGACTCTGCTCGGAGTATCACGCAACGCACTGTGATTTTTTATTATTACTTTGGTTCACGACTAGACTGATTCAGAGGCTAGAATTTGGTAGTGTACGATGTGTATTTATCGAGTACTGAATATTTGATGATGGCGCATCGCAACTTCAACTTGTCTCTCGTATCGTGTTGATTGTGGTTATGGGAGTGAGGATGATGTGACTGACTGTTCTGTATGCAACAAACACCGATACGGCTATATTTCTTACTATCAATACACGGTGAGAAGGGAAGGTACAGGATGTTTCACCAAAACGACTGGTAGTGGATGATAGAAGTGCCTATAGCAGACATCGGGATTGTCGTCCGCAACATGACGTAGATATTTTAATGCGTTTCTACCACTATTGTCTGCACGGCCACAACAAATCCACGAGATCATTTGATATGCTTCCCATTTACCCCTGTCCATTGCCATTATGACAGGGCTCTTGTTTTCCACAGCATTCCTTTGAAAACCAAGGTGATCTTCTTTGATTATGTTATTATTGATGGCAAGTGCTTTTATTGTCGGAAATAAGTGCAGTTGAAATGCTCATAATGCATATGCTAGTAATGCATATCCATCCTATTGCATTGGTTTTTGGTGGGTCCCGAGTCGGGTGCAGCCAAAATGTGTTGAGAATCCTGGTATTTCTTATTCAGATATTCTTATCCTGATACCAGATTCTAGAACGGTCTATGACCTTATCTTTACGCTATTCATATTACTCACCTTATCAAGATAAGTTATCTCTTATCTTTTGGTCTAGACTTATGATGTCATTATTATCCCTTATCATGACATCATACTCTTATCAGCCAATGGCTGATTCATCTCTTATCTCTTATCATACTATACAGCTATGATATTAGAGTTCAGTATCAATATGTACAAACAGTACTAGATACTATATAAGATGGGCCTTACAGCCTATCTCTCTATCTCTCTATCTTGTTCTTTCTCCCACTTGTTCACTCCTAAGCCTCTCAGCTTACTCAGTAACCACTTCAATATCTTTATCACCATCCACAAGAACCTGTCTACGTGAGTCTCCCACTAGACACTCATCCCTTCGTGTTCCTGCGCTATCAGGATTGTATTCCCGATAAAATGTGGGATATTTTGCATAATGCATAATGCATAGGTGTCAACTGTAGAATATGCATTACAATGGAGCTCGAATAGGCAGGCATACGGAAAGCCAGACATCTGTGGTTCAATTTTGCAAGATTGTACATAGAACCCATCTCTCCGACTACCTTCCTACCAGCACTGTTGGATCATCACCCTATGGAATGGCCAGCTTGAGTGCATTAGGAATTTGTCCCATACTCTGCAAACTGTACTGTCAGGTTTTGGAATATGCCTAGCTTGGTAAACCAGTTTCTTGCAGTTGGTGGAAAGAGTGGGAAATCATGATTGGCTTGAAGTCTACATATCTTGCATCACCATCAGGATTGTGTTCCTTTGGATTATGAACAATTTTCTTGTTCTGTTGGACTTTCCGAACAGGATTCAATGTCAATGTCTCATCTACATCCCACTTTCCAGGAACCCAACATTTAGATTGACGATGTGGTGCTCCATTCGTAGAAGCACAATCAACACAAGAACATGGAAACATTATTGACTGCAATGTATAAATGTTCAGGCAATGCGCTTGTATGAACGTCTCGAGAAGGCTGTGTTAGAGTATGGCAAGGGTGAGAATTTAGCATTGTCGGCGATGCTGCATGGTTTTCATGCACACCAACAGGCAGAGTTTACCAGCTTGAGGTGGATGACTCTGTTTGAGCACAGTGTAGCTTGTCGCAGTGCCAGTGCTAGTGTAGTTGATCATTCGCCTGTGTGGCGTGGTGTGACTCATCACAGGTCACACACTGTCACACACTGTCATCTTGCATATCCATGGTAATGCATCAGGATTTGCCAGGTCCCGACTCTATGCATTATGAGCATTTCAACTGTAAAACCTACTTCAATATATTGCAAGGTATTGCAATGCCAAAATAAAACCTTTAGATTACAATAATATTTTAATAAAAACGTAGTGATTGCAATGCCAATGAGATTAGTAATGCAATGATCGTTGCAATGTCTATTTACAGACAGTGCCCTGGTTGCAATGCTCTTGGCAAGCCCAAAGCAGAACTATTACGAGATTATTGCAATCCATATTGCAGGAGCAAGATAAGATTGTAACCAGTTGAAATGGCCCTTCACGAGCCCACGGCAGAATTATTACAAGATTATTGCAATGCATTACAAGTGAAAGATAAGATTGAAATGATATCGAGATAAGGGTAAGGGGGAACATCAATAAAAGTGATTTTAATGGCTGTCTGCCATTCTAATTGTACTGCTGCTATTTTAATTCTAATTGTATTTTAATTGTACTGCAGTGGGATTCGAACCTGCGACTTCATTGCATAGTTATTAGTTGCTTGTTATTACTAGTATTGACTAATGAGACTTACCTCGAGCATAGTTAACTGTTAGACTATGGGACCGACACCACAATAGAAGTATACTTCCTTATAATGAGTAGTTATTATGGACTTAGTAAAATTCAAACTTCAAACAATTCAAAGGCATGATAACATGATAGCTACATGGTAGACTTGTCTCAATTATCTACTTGACATTGCCCTGGCGAGTTGCTCAACTCCTGCCCCTGCCCCTACCTCGACCACAGCCTGCACTCACTGGCAGTAACTGCTGGGATTCTTTGTTGACAGAGTCGGGAACTGGTGCGGGTAGGTCAATGGCAGTGGTAACAATATTGACGGGACCTGTGGTGGTGACAGCGGCAACAGCGGGACCAATGGGAGCAGTCTGGGGATTGTGATCCTCGTCGGGCTCACTAAGTGGCTCTAGATCCGATTCAGAAGGTGCCATCTCCATTGCAGCCATAGTGGCATCAATCTCGGCCGTCAAATCCTCCCGGTTCATCACAGTCGATCTTGCTGCTGTGTTATCAGATGTATGACCAAATACCTGATCGTTCACTTTTTTGATGATCTTGTGGAGGTTCTTGCTGTCCCAGTGCATGATAAACAAGCACTTGTACTCACAGAATAGGCTGCGATAAAGAATTTGAGATGTTGCACCAACCCCATGCTTGGGAAACTTGGCATCTGGTAAGACGATGAAGATAGCCTGATGTATCACATATGTAGTTAGTAGACATACATATGTATATAATATGAGAAGCACTTCGATGTACCATGACTGCCACCCATGCGAGGCATCCGGGGGTGCAAGCATTTACATTCCAACATGATCCGTTCGACTTCGCCCCTGGACAGCGAGTGGCAGTGTGCATGAGGGCAGTTTGGCCCCAAAGCACGATGTGAAGGATCTGATTGAGATCGGTTGTAAGTCAAAGTAATAATTAAAAAATACATAAAAGAGAAACATACCAATGCAAGTAGTTGCCAATTAGAGAATGGTGTATGCATATTGACTTGCTTATTCACAAAGAGAAGTGGGGGGAATGTGGGACATTTGGGATTCTGCTGTTCGACACCAAGCAATTTGCGAATCTCGGGAAACTCGAGATGGTGGATGGCAGCCTCAGAACTGAAGTGGCCGGTCGGAAGCTGGAAGATATCACCTGCAACTCCACAAAGCTTATGGAGTTCATTGGACTGACCAAGCCCAAGACCTTGTTCGAACTGAAATAGAATTAAATCAGTTAGTAGCCTAAAACAATGAAGTGATTCAGAGAGATGTATTACTTACCACCTGCGAGAAATGATTTGAGTTTCAGAGGCTTTGCAGATGCTCTGGCAGCATTGAATCTAGCTCAGTGGTGATTGTGGCTTCCTCTGCTCATGTGAATGCATAGTGGGCAGTGCCAACAATATCTAAGGATGCGGGTGATGTAATGGATACTGCTGTTAATGAACAAGAGAAGATATTGCCAGAGGGGGGAAACATCTCAAACAAGACACCAAACTTCTTCACTAGGGCTTGGATCTCGCCGTCGAAGGCACTCAACATATCAGGGACAGCACCTTTGGCAGATTTTCATGGCTTGTTAGCTTCGAGAACACGATTTTGCTCTTCCAAAGTAGGACATTTTTCTTTCATAGCGTCAAGTTGGAGCTGCATCTGCCTCAAGATCTATGAGGGGGAAACTATTAGAACCATCAAGTGCCGAATTCGACAACTGATGCCTTACCTCTTCTAGGTCTTTCTCTGCAACACAAGGCCTTGCACGTCTGGGCACGAGCAGGTCATTGTTGTTATCTGGACCAACAAGGCCTGAAGCAAGTGCAGTGGAAATGGACATGTTAAGAAGAGGAGGAATGCCACCTGACTTGAAAGAGTGAGAGTTGTCTGAGGGTGGGTTGGGTAGGGGTGAATGTGAAACACAGCTCGTTTGAATGAAGACTTACCATTGAGTTTTTAAGCTGTTTCGACGAGCCCTGGACTGTGATGTGCAGCATCACGGATCATTCTGAATAGACCCTGGAAACCGCCAAAGTCTGAATCAGCTTGGATATGTACCTTGAAAAACATGCACTGTCCTTGTTTGGTCCAGGGATTTGTATAGACGGCAATTTAAATCATTGTTGGCACATCATGTTCATCTAAGGAAGTTTGGTGACCAAACCTAGAGTGACGATGATGACATGTAATAAGCCATGGTGAGTTGGGCATAATAGCATAAAATGGTTTCTTAGCCTCTTATTATGGTAATTCTCTGTCTTGATTCATGCCACTCATCATGGGTGCACATTGCAATCTATAATATTACCTCAAGGTCCAGGATATCGCCAATTACAATTGACGACGCAGCGAGGGGTCCAGGTGTTGTTTGGTCTGTGAGGGTTGCTTTGTCATGTCATAGTAATAAGAATCGCACAGAAAGTGGTTTGTGATTGCAGCTGATCAGTCCAAGGTTGACAGTTTGCCACTCCATGAGGGTGTCACATCAAACGAGATGCAGCTAAAATGCCCTGCGTCTCGCTAATCGCACACACACAGCCCTCGGTATTCCTGATGAGGTCCAGGGCGAGTCTCATGTTGAATGATACCAGGTTCTGATGACTGGAAGTAGTCATCAAGGATGAGAATTTCTCCAACAACATAGACAGGATTTAAATTACTTACATGGAGTCACCACTGTCACGAGTGTGGAGCGGAGACATCTGACTCGTGTCCAGGGTATCAGGGAGTAAGCTGGACCACGTTACACGACGATGACGAGAGCAGAGATTACAGTGTTTGAATCCTCTGAATCTCTCCTCCACTTTGGTCTCCAGTGACAACGGTCCAGGTAGTCACGCTGAAGGAGGGACGGCTTTCCAATATCAGCGGGTGTAGGGGAATGAAGGACACTTGTTTAGCAGGGCAGCTTGTCAGGACTCTGTGGCAGGGGTAAGAGTTGGATTGGGAGCATGTTGTCTGGTTCTGTTGGCCATTGCACCTTTGGTGACATTCTCATTTGGTGCAAACCCAAGTTTCACAGAATCTATGTCTGAGGGAGGGGGGGTGCAGGAGATGGAGAGCTGGTGACGGTACCATTCACCAGTATAGTGGGTGAAGCGGTAGCATGTGGTGGGGGTCTGAGATAGTTGAATTGCTGGAATCATATTCATCATCTGAGGTGGTCCGGCGGGGGAGCACAAAGCTGCAGTGTGGGAGATACAGGAAGTAGCGGACTGAGGCTATAGTACCTTCATGTGCATCTGCATCGTGATAGGGGCCTCATTAGGAACTGCAGAGAGTAGCCTGGAAGTCATTTGCTGTAGCTGCGAAATGCTGTTCACAAACACGCATGGTCCAGGGGCCTGCGGATGAATGGCTGTTGTGTACCAGTGTGATGAAGGTATTTGGGAGAAAAGTCATTGACGAGGATGTGATCCTGTTCATCGATGCATTCTGAGTCTGGTGCCACTATCGGGTCGTCGTCTTCATCATTCTCATCAAAACCTTTCTCTTGTCTAAGAGACCAACCAAAGCTTGATTGATGTGATGCCTTCTGCCAAAGACATGGTTTCTCTCCAACTTCACATCAATCACATTGTAGCATAGTGTTACCGGACTGCGTTGCTTGACGACAAAGGTAGCGGAGGTGTTCAAATCCTCTCTCCTCCAAATCAGTGTCCACTGACAATGACAATGATGGTCACGCCAAAGGAGGGATGGCTTTCCAATATCGACGGGTGTAGGGGACTGAGGGACACTGGTATGAGTTCTGAAGCACATCTCATCAGAATGTCAAAAAGGGGGTCGATCAAGCCTACCTCAAGAATATCTTTGTAGCCATGATCCCTTTCTTTGCGCCGCATTTGATCGCATTTGATTGCGGCATCGAAAGTTTCAGTTTGGAGGGAAGGTGTACCAGAGTCACCGCTCTCTCTGGTGCGGATCTTCAGGTCGGTGATGTGATGGCTGGAAGGGAAAGGTCAATCAACATCAAAGGAATGCAGAATACACCATCATACTTGGTTAATTCCACTCTCAGTTTCTTTACGACCCGCTCTTTCTTGAACAATAGTTCCTCATCCTCCTCAGTTCCCAGGGCAGGGAACTTGCGCTTTAGCTCTGTGAATTCGAGCCTTTTCTCCCAGACTTGTACGACTTGTTGCATGTTTTCTTTCTTGAGATTTTCGCATTGTAGAGACTGGTACGTCTCTGTAGGCGTATCCTCTATTTCCCCCACATTTCCAGAATCCCCTTTCACTCTAATATCCTCTCCAGCGCATCCTTGACAAGTCCGAGCCCAGCCGTCTTAGTCCGAAGGTACTCCAGTACTCTGGAGCGTCGGTTGTCTCGGTCTTCTATATCGGAACTATCTGTTTGTCCTTATCTCATCATTATTCCTTCCACTACTTCTCAGTCCCGTCGTCCTTCCTTGCCACATGCCTTCCATGGACTTCGGCGATCTCATCATTGTTCCTCTTTAGGTCTTTTAATTCCAGACCAATCACATGTGACGGCCGCTATATAAAAATGCTCCATTCTGTCTAGACAGATGGTGGCGCCTGTCTGTTCATTTCCAATAGTGTATTTTCATTACCCCTTTGGGTTTCATGTCATGGCTAGTAGTTTCTGGTTGTAGTTAGAGTCCGAGAATGCTCGGACTATAATATCCATGTACGGTATCGAAAATACCAGCTCCTTTTTGGCTCACAATGACCGTCACTGTCACCGTCTTCAACACCAAACGCAGTAAACCATCTACTGTGTATTTACCGTCTCTCTTTCATTCCATAGGACCGAAACCACTCGGACTATTGGATTAACGCTCGGACTACCGCTCGCATTCCGCTCAGACTTGTTCTTAACGCTGAGTACCGTCGATCGGACCTCTCCTGGACTTCTCCCTTTCCTTTCAAGTCTCTTTTGGGACGAACCAATTGTACCCACTAACTATTTTTATACTTGCTACAGTCTGTTGGTAGGTTTATACTCTTAGGAAACCATCACAGCCGGGCAAGGATCTTTAAAACTGGAGCCCACCGCGAGGGACTCAGAAAGGGATTCCAGAAGACATCTACGACCCACCCCTCGGCACCAAGAACTTGAAAATTTACTTGACGAATTCCGGCACCTACAGCTTGGCGACAACTCCGAGTTACTGGAACTGGTACCCCCTCACAACGCACAACATCTCCGCGCCGACCTACCTACCTTAGCCGACCTTGAAATTGAACCTTTTTTTGCGGACCCATCTTTATCTTCACCGCCCATTTTTAACCATTCCGATTGGTCCGACCCACCTAGTCCGAACACAGCTCCTTCCGACGACCCTGCCTTAATTCAGGAGAACTTACCCGAGTTTTTAACGAACCAAGGGAGCAATAGCGATCGGATTCCTGGAGCATATATACATTCTACGCCCCCTCAAGGAGGATCGAAGAAGACGACACCGTCTATTTCCCCATTTTCCTCACCATTAACCCCCCTGACACAAACAGAGTCTTCCCCATCGTCACCCTCCGAACCCTCATCTCGGTCATCGTCCCCATCATTATCCTACCTCCTTCGACCCTCCATCGATCATTCCCTTCGCCCCGACTACAGTCCGACACCTCTACCTGCTTTGCCGACCGACGCCGTCCTCTTCGGACTACAGTCCAGCTCATCGCCGTCTACTCCGCTTCGCCGACAAGCTTGTCCTCCGTCTCTAGTTGCCCTTCCGCAACTACCCGCCGTATTCCCCGCACCACTACCTCCTGCTCCAATGGCCCTTCCCGCACAGATGCCTCTCCGTGGCAGCGCTAGCGCCCCGAAATTTGATGGAAAAACCCCATCGTTATTACCCAGGTTCCTAGAGGATGTTGATATCCTAGGGACCGCCGCTACCCTCACAGATGCCGAAAAAGTTCGGACTTCCATCCGCTACGCCGACCTCGAAGAGTCGGAGGGTTGGGAGTTACTTCCTGAAGCCATTGTCATACCCGCCGACTGGGCTGCTTTCGCCCTCGCCGTTAAAGCACTTTATCCAGGATGCGAAGGTGCTAACCGCTATTGTCAAGCTGACCTCCAGTACCTCGTCCAAGAGTATAGGGCTAAGCCTATGTGGACTCTCGCCGACTTCGGCGAATATAAAAGAAAGTTTATGAAAATCGCACAGTTCCTGATTAACAGTTGGTTCCTCTCTGAACTCGACCGCGATGCCTATTTCCCCAAAGGACTACCCGCCAACCTCGAAACGCAAGTCCGATACTGACTCCTTATTACCAACACAGCGCACCACCCATCCAACCCATATCCGATAGCGGACACCGCTGCAGCGGCCCTGTTTCTCTTAACGGGCACCACGCTCCAACCGTTTGCTTCCTCCTCTCCCGCTGCTTACACTCTGGCGCAACCCTATTACCCAGCATGGGCCTCGCCAGCCTACCCCTCAGCTAGTCCGCAACCTCCGGCAACCGTCGCCGCCCCCGCTATCAAGCAGGAGCAATTGGTCTTGCGCCGAACTGGTCCACAGCTCTGCGCCTTCTGCGCCGACCCTACTCATTTTATGGGTAGTTGCCCTCATGTAGAAGGATACATCCGGTCTGGTCGGGCGACCCACGGCACCGATAACCGCATTCACCTCCCAGATGGTAGACGGATTCCCCGCGTCCCTGGGACTAGTTGTCTCAAAGACTGCCTTGACCGACTCGCCGCAGCAGCGGTTCCACCCGCTGTTACCACCGGACTGTTTTCACTAACATACCCCGATACTGACGCCGTCCTAGATATAGAGCCATCGGTCTTCACGACCCCATTCCACCAGACCGACGAAGACGCTGACTCCGCCCTCGCACATCCCGACTTCCAACCCTACATTGCTCAAGCATTGGCGAATTTCAAAGCCGACAAAGACCGAGGTAAACGACCCCGATTTGACGGTGTTCACATGCCGCCACGAAACCCTCGGCCAGCTTCGGTCACCGAGGAGATCGTCTCGCCCGCCATCAGAGCATCTCGGACAACCCCCACGCCATCATCCTCAAGGTTAGACACGTCGATACCGGCATCGACCTCCGCAATACCTCGACCCTTACCACCATCATTCCCAAAGAGTAACATTCTGAATCGCTTCGAAACCGCTAACGCATCCGCTCCTGCGCCGAGCGGGCAATTCAGATATGTATGCCCTATCGAAGACGAAACCGCACCCCGTCATATATTAGACAAGGTGTTGGAGACTACTGTCCCAATACCTGTCAAAGACCTTCTTTCGGTAGCACCGGAGTTTCGCAAACATCTCCGCGAGCTAGCTACCACCAAACGCATCCCTGTTACCACTAACGTTGTACAGGTTAATGAGCTCTCCAGTCGCGACCCTGACGCCGTCGGCCGAGAGTTCGGAGACCGAGTTCACCGAAACGATGACGGATTGATAGTTGCGCATCACAGCGTCCCCTTGCGCTCCATTGAGGCAAAGGTGGTCGGCACCGGTAGGACGATTAACGCAGTCCTGGACTCCGGTTCAGAGATTGTAGCCATGCCCAAACGGGTATGGGAGGGTCTTGGACTACCAGTCCGATCCGACCATGTCATGACCATGTCGAACGCTAACACTAGCACCGAATCGACCATCGGAGTTGTCGAGAACCTTGCACTAGATTTCGGCGCCGGAGAGGTCTATCTCCAGGTACAGGTGGTACCCCGCGCCAACTTCGACCTACTACTCGGGCGCCCCTTCCAATGTCTACTAAGCGCGAAGACCGACGACTTCCCCGACGGCAGTCAGCTCATCACTCTCCACGACCCAAACTCCGGCAAAGCATACAAAATCCCGACCCGTGCATGGACCGAAGGATGCCCAAGGTGCCAACGGAAACTACCGTGCACAAACCACCAGTCCGTTGTGGAGGTGGGTTTTTAGGTTTCGATGAGCCACCGAAAGGTTGGGGAGATTCACGCGCGCTCGCTTCCCTTATATCCTCATTTAACTTCTCGTCCTCCGTTCCCCCGGCTCGGTCTATTAAGACCGAGATCTCAGACTATGCCTCGTCGCCTCCTTACCAGTTCGCGTCATCCACTCAGACCGTTCTGCTACCATCCCACCTTGACGCCCTTACTTCTACCTATACCTTTGACCCCATTACCCATTCCTTGGCTTACAAGCCAGTTGCAAAGAAAGTCCGACCGGTCTTGGCTCCTCTCGAGGAGGAATACCGAGTACTGCGTCGGCTACCGG
>JBBPSD010000820.1:0-15497 GCA_038093415.1 Xerocomellus chrysenteron | reverse complement strand
TGATCACTCGTTTCGAGCGCCTTGGGGAGCTGAGTGACCTCGGGGAAGCAATTTTGAGGCACGGGGATGCTGTTGGTCTCACCCCTCATGGTCACCCTGGCAAGCCTGCTCGTCTTAACAATCTCGGCAACTCCTTCTTCGCTCGTTTCGAACACCTCGGGGAGCCAAGTGACCTCGAGGACGCAATTTCGAGGCATAGGGGTGCTGTTGATTTCACCCCTCATGGTCACCCTGACAAGCCTGGCCATCTTAGCAACCTCGGCAACTCTTTCAAAGCTCGTTTCGAGCACCTTGGGGAGTCGAGTGACCTCGAGCGCGCAATTTCAATGCTCGTGGATGCTGTTAACCTCACTCCTCATGGTCACCCTTGCAAGCCCACCTATCTTAACAACCTCGGAAACTCCTTCAAAGCCCGTTTCGAGCGCTTCGGGGAGCTGAGTGACCTTGAGGACGCAATTTCGAGGCACAGGGATGCTGTTGACCTCACCCCTCACGGTCACCCCGAAAAGCCTGCTCGTCTTAACAACCTCGGCAACTCCTTCGTCACTCGTTTCGAGCGCATCGGGGAGCTGAGTGACCTCGAACAAGCAATTTCGCTGTATTTGCATGCTGCTTCCACTCCAATCGGCCCCATTAGGGTTCGATTTCATGCTTCACGGAAATGGATATCATGTGCTCAGCGTATACGCCATCACTCACTCCTCCATGCATATTCCATTGCCATTAGCCTCCTTCCTGAGATCGCATGGATCGGACTCTCTCTTACACACCGTTACTATGAACTTACGCGAGGTGCTAATGTGGTGCGGGAGGCTGCAGCTGCAGCTTTGGACTCGGGACTCCCGGAAACTGCTGCGGAGTGGCTTGAGCAAGGGCGCTCGATCGTTTGGGGAGAGATGTTCCAGCTTCGCAGCTCTTATGAAGAGTTGTCATCTGCTTATCCAGACCATGCCCATAGACTTCGGGGACTGTCTGCCGCATTAGAGCATGCTAGTACCACTCGCGAAAAATCCTTGTCCGCACTCTTGGACCAGACTCCAAGTGCAGCCCATCGTGTCACGGAGTCCCTGCAACAAGAGGCCGACAGACACCGTACGCTCGCGATTGAACGAGATGGGCTGCTCCAGGAGATTCGACGCTTTCCTGGTTTCGAGCAATTCCTCCTCCGCAAGGAGTTCTCTCAGCTCCAAACTTCAGCACACTCCGGACCGGTGGTCATACTCAACGCTGCAGAAAGCCACTGCGATGCGTTGATCGTTCTTGCTGAGGTGGATCGTGTAATTCATGTCCCGCTTCCCACTTTCACTTTCCATAAATCCGCGGGACTTCAAAAAATGCTGAAGAGATTGCTCGGTCACGCTCGTGTCATACGCTGTGACGACAGGGAGGGGAGAAGTGCAACACGGGGCTGCGTTAGCTGGGAGCCCGTCCTATCCACCTTGTGGAGCGGCGCCGTCAAACCAATCCTGGATGCCTTGGCTTTCTCAGTACGTCATGTCATGTCACTTGAATTCATGCCTGATTCGTTCATCTGTCTCCAACCAGACCCCTGGGGACCCATCCCGCATTTTTTGGTGTCCGACTGGCCCTCTCATGTTTCTTCCCATCCATGCAGCTGGTTTCTATGACACCCAGCATTCACAACCTGGGCACAAAGTCTCCGACTTTGTCATTTCGTCATACGTCCCTATTATCAGTATTCTTGCGCTGCCACCCAATCCCAGCGCAGCACCTAGCGGCGATCTTCGCCTCCTTGCTGTTCCTCAGCCACCCTCAGATGGTCTATCCAGACTTCCAGGTGTGGCCACCGAGTTGGAACACATCAGGGCAGTAATCAGGAATTCACCTTCAGCACGCACCACCCTCCTGGAATCGTCTGTCGGAACGGTCGAGGAAGTACTTGCCTTGATGAAGGAGGCAGACTGGGTCCATTTTGCATGTCACGGAATCCAAGATGTGGCGATTATGGCTGAGAGCGGTCTTTGTCTTGCTGATCAATGTCGCTTGAAGCTGCGTGACATCATTGCGTTGTCACGTCCCCGTGGCGGTCTTGCCTTTCTCTCTGCATGTCAGACGGCGATGGGTGACGAGCGTCTCTCCGACGAGGCCATCCATATCGCAGCAGGAATGTTGTTTGCAGGTTACGGGGGAGTCATTGGCACGATGTGGTCGATCAGCGATAAGCTTGCGCCTGATGTGGCGAGGGACATATACAAGCAACTGTTTCGGAACGGCACAAGGCCGGATTATCGGGAGGCTGCACGAGCGCTGCACGGAGCTGTTGGGCGTCTTCGAGATAGTGGGACAGCGTCTTTCGTCGCATGGCTTCCGTTCATCCATGTAGGTCTTTGAAGGTTCGGGTGTCTATGTCTTCCACTGTGAGCCCCCTCATGTATTACACGGATAGATTGACTTGCTCGGTCACGTCTTCTGAAATGTATTTTAATGCTGGCGATAGTATAATGACTTTGCTCGATCGCGTCTGCGCCCACATATTAGCTGCTCCTTCATCCCTTGAAACACGCAGATCCCATCGCAGCGGTGAAGGTTCTGCCCCCTGCGGAGACCGCATCGCCACCGCTACCTGGGAGCAGAACTCGATTCGACTTTGCGACAACTCAGATGGCCGACTGCTCCTCAACATTCCCGACAAAGTCAGCTCGCCATACAACACTCCGTTTGCATGGTCCAACAATGGCCAACAGCTGTTTGTCGCATCCCACGCAGGTAAAATCAAGTGTTTTCATGTGCCGGATCCCTCCTCTCCTGGACGGAGTGGAACATTCCAATTTTAAACCGACAACCGGCCTGCATACATCGCCCTAGCAGGCGGGGGGAATTCATCATACCCACCTCGAGTCGTTTTGTCTCGTTTTGGGACCCGTCAACCTGGCCCATACCCCAAATTGGCTCCGTCATCGAGCCTAGACACGAGATGATCGTGGGTGTGAGTGGTTTCGATAAGTATGTGCAGGTGACAACAGCGTACCGTGGGTCAACGACCGCGCATCCCTCTTTCCGTCGCTCTCGTCGTGGGTCAGGTCTTGCAGAGGACTTGCATCTGCCTGTGAAACGCGTGCGGGAAGATAATGGGCTGGATACCCCAGCGTCGGTCTCGGCGTCGGTGGTGACTTCTGTGAGAGGGACGGTCTACGCGAGGTCGCCGGGGACGTGTACGCCACCTGTGTCAGCACCTTCGCCAAGTAGCGCGGTATTTTATGAGCGGGGTGAGCGAGAACAGCGTGAAATAGAACGAGAGAGGGAGAGGGAACGAGAGCATGTGCGTGGAGAGTACGGGATGGGGTACGATCGGGACGAACATGGACGACGGAGTCCGCCATTGTTGGGTTCGACCTGACCGGGGTCGGGTGTCGCGCATACGAGTTGAAGTGGGGTGATATTAGAAAGAGGGGTGGGTGCATCTGAGCATTGAACGTTGACGTTGATCGTTGATCTTTGGGTTTTCCCAAGAGTTTGCGGGACCATGCAGATGCCGCTAGAGGGATTTGGCGACGAGGCGTCGGATATCAAGAAACGTGACGAATTCGTCGCCGCTGTTCGTTCGAGCACCATTTCGCCGTTGACGACTCGCGGGTCACCGGTCACCGACGACAGGAGGAAGGGTGAGGATTTGGGTGAAAGCAGGGGCCCAGGACGTGAGGTGATGGTGTGTGAATCGATTCGATAACGTGACACGTGTGTATATATGTACCAGCCGACAATAAGTAGCACAGGAGATAAATGACCACGGCGCATCCTTCTTTCCATCGGATTGATATCTAGACGGATATGTCTGCCAACGTACGCCAGACGAATGGTGAGTGCGCGGGGAGGACAGTTGAAAGTGCGACGCTAACAGGGACACAAGAGTCGAGTGAAGACAGTACCTTTACCCACCGAAAGGGAGGAAAACCAATCAAAATCGATGGTCGACAGAGCATTTATTCAGTCGCGTTCCTCGGTGATGGGAAGCACGTCGTGAGCGGTGGTTGGGAAAGGAAGATCCGACGTTGGCGGGTAGAAGATGGCCAGGAGGTGGGGCTGCCAATGGATGCGGGGAGCCCTATTCGCGCCATCGCAACATCACAAGATGGAAAGTGGGTCGTGAGTGGGACGGATGGTGGCTTTGTGACGGTGTGGAATGCGGAAAGCCACTCAAAATTGACCAAGTTGACAGTACACAAGTATCAGGTGTGGGCAGTCGACGTCTCGCAGGATGGGACGAGAATCGCGACCGGATCAGGAGACACGACTGTCTGCGTTTGGTCTGCCTCCACTGGCGAGCGTTTGCTCGGCCCCCTGGGACACGACGAGGAGTTGGCCATGGTCAAGTTTTCACCCGACGAACGCCTCATCGCCACTGCCTCGTGGAGACGCGACATTCGGGTGTATGATAGCCAAACCGGTGGCCTCGTCGCGCAAGTCCTCCGTGACTACATAACCAAAGTCAACTTAATTGTGAACGACTCCCTGGTCTGGGCCAGCGATAGCAAGCAACTCTTTGACTTGTCTCAGGACGCTAACGTTAACTGTCTCGACGTGTCTACCGGAACGGCGCTCTCAAAATGGGCCATTCATAGCAGCAAGGATCCAAGATGCATCGCACTGGCAAGAAACGGCACGTTCATCGCAGCCTCAGCTAATTTATCAGTCTCATTCTGGGACACTACAACACACGAGCAAATCGGGTCTGTCATCACTCACATTCACGCCGTCCGGTGCATGGCTATCTCAACAAACTACGACCTTGTGATCGGTGGAGACAACACAATCACTATTTGGGGACTATGTGATATCCTTCCCTACCGCTACCTTCATTATGTATGTGAACAAGCTCATACGAGATCGCTTTCTAATCACAATCCGCTCCGATATCATGACTCCCTTGCGAACGGGAAATTCAGCACACAAAAGTTAAAAAAGTTGATATAGAGGAGGCCTGTGGATCCCTTCAAATACAGGACGGTGGTCCAAGTACGTTCATCTGTGCCCCATCACGGTTTTCTGACACCCATATATATCAGAAGAAAGGACAGAGAATCTTGAGAAAACCGTCCAAAAACTGAATATCCAGCTCGACGACTTTCAACAAAAATCCGATCAGAAAGAGGATAGTCTCAATGAAAGCATCAAGTCACTTGGTGCAAAGGAGAAGAGCTGGAGTGTGTCCATCGCCACTCTAGCTCACGTTTCGTTGAATTCACGTCTGTTAGATACCGAAATCACGGATCTCAAACAAACTGTCCAGGAACTCTCCCAGCAAAAGGATAGCTTGAACGATACCATCACGTCGCCACGTGTAGACTTTCCTACACATCAAACGAACTCAAGTGCGTTTGTTGATACCATGCCTCGTTTTCTGTTACCCATATGGAAGGGAAAAAAATAGCGAATCTCGGCAAAACCGTCCAAGAACTCCGTAACCAGCTTACAACGTCCAATCAAGAAAAAGATGGCCTCAATGACAAAATCGCACATCTCGAACAAACCATCCAGGAACTCCGCGTTCAACTTGCCGAGTTCCAACACAAAGCCAGTACTCTCATCCGGATCAACCGTGGAAACGAGCAGAAGCATCAATGTGAACTCCTGTATGCTCAAGGTCGCATATATGATGCTGCAGAGTCTCTTCTCGCGATCGCAAATACCGTAAATGAGGATCTGAGATGCGACAAGTTAATCTATGACTGGCTTCCTGGTGAGTTTCGATGTCGTGCATTAGGAGTATTTCATCACTGCCACCAGAATTTACGCATCGATTCGTCACGTCACTGGAAAGGATCGGAGACGAGGCATCAAACATCAAGAATGACGACGAAGCGGTTGCAGCCTACTCTACTGCATTGTTGCTCGGCCCCTCCGACCCGAACACTGTACTGATCAAGTGGGCAAACAGGATGGTGAATCGTGGTTCAGCGCACGAAGCATTGAGTGCCGCAGTCAAGGTATGCCCTCCGTGATGGTGATGATTCGAATATGGATAGTGATATTCTTTCGGTTTAGTTCAAGGTTCCGAGGTTTCTCGTGTACCGTGTCGTATGCGACATTCTAGAAGGGGATGGTCGCGTTACGGAGGCGATCACGCCTTTCCAACAGATGCAGAGCGAGCTACCGGAAGACACGGGCGCTCACGATGGGCGGGCGGAGTGGGAACTCAGTAGGGGGTTCCAACCGTGACATAGCCGGGGCTAATTCTAGGATCTCCCTCAGATTTTCGAGGGCGTTGTGTCGAGAAGCTAGAAAAGCTGGGCGACACTGCGAAGGACTCTAAGAAGCATGACGAGGCCATTGGATACTACTCGGATGCGCTGTCACTCAACCCGACCAATCTCAATGAAATTCTCCTTAAGCGCAGCAATGTGGTATGGATTCTATTTCATGTCATATCGAATGAGGCTCGGTAATTCATACTCCATATCCAGGTCATCGAGCTCGACCCATCATCGCATAGAGGATATGAGGGGAAGCATGCTGCATTACTCGGCATGGGACGTCATAGCGAATCATTTGAGGCATTCAGAGTGATGCTCTCAAAGATCAAACAATCCCTAGATCCACAAATTCGCGGTAAGCCATTCTGTCGATATTGGAGATAACAGAGAAGGTTTAGATCGGTTTTGGACAGAACTTCTTCTTCAGTATGTCGACGCAACTGCCACGATTCAAAATGTCGTCGAGCAGACAATTCGCCATATGCCACGTGTACTCATCGACACCACTACCGGTCGTCTCTATGATAAAGCACAGCAAGCAGCAGTTTTCGAGGAACTCCCGATCTACGACGAGCTGCGATCTTCGATGACTTCACAGCTTGACAATGCACGTATTCGGAGGGAGGTGAAAAGGTTCTACCGATATGTGATGTTCTCGCACAGGTGGCAGCCCAATGAGCCTACATTCCAGATTGTTCAGAATATCTCGGTCTACGAGCTACCGGAGTCTCCCGAGAATAGCAAGCTGCTAAAGTTCTGTGAGCTTGTGAGCTCTCTCTGCTTCCGGTGGGCATGGAGCGACACGTGTTGCGTAAACCAGCTCGACAAAGGGGTCCAACAGGAATCGCTGGTCGCCATGTTCAGGTGGTATCGTGGCGCGTCCCTCACGGTCGTCCACCTTCTCGGTGTCCTATCAGAGTCACAGGAGTTTGGTTGTCTCTGGAAGAGTATCTGGAACACTCGTGGGTGGACATACCAAGAATACGTTGCTTCCGAGGTTGTCCAATTCTATACCGAGGACTGGAAGCCATACCTTGGATTGGACACCTTCAACCACAAGGAATCACCTATAATTCTTTCAGAGATGGAACAGGCGATGAATTTTGCGAGACAGGAGTTGGCCACCCTTCAACCAGGCTTAGACAGGGTGCGCGAGAAGCTGTACTTGGCTTCTATGCGTCAAACGACGCGCGAGGAAGATATTGCCTACTCATTGTTCGGCATCTTCAACGTTGCGATCCCGGTCATATATGGCGAGGGCAACCAGGCAGTCGGTCGCCTCCTGGAGTATATCCTGACACGTTCGGATAATGTCACGCTTCTCGCATGGACTGGGAGCCCAGGTAGTCATCACAGCTACCTCCCCGCCGATCTCACCGTCTACAACCAAATCCTGCCACCGCACATTCCACAACCTGTCGAGACAGCGCAGATGGATGACATGGTCACGGCATTGCGCTCATCCTTCCCCGACCTTTCCCTGACCGTAGTGCTGTACGAGCGACTCTATGATCTCCCCCCACTGTCGCTCGTCGCTGGTCGACTAAGACTTCCTGGCATTGTTTTCCCTCTGGCCGGCCGCGTCCCTCTCCCGGAATCAGATTGCGAATCCGACCTCCCTGTTTATCGTGTTACGACACAGATGCTCGGGGACATAGAGATCAAGACCATGGATAACCTGTCCGGGATGGGAGGTTTACTTCTCATTCATCCGTGGATCAGTCCGCTGCTCGACCAGGATTTTTCGTGTGGTGCAGCTCGATTCGATCTTGCCACGCGTGCATTGCGACTCGTTGTCTCGCTCAGGCAGCCGTTTGGCGCGCTGTTGCTTGCACCGCTAGCACGCGTGCAATACAGACGGGTTGCGACTGATAGTTTGATCATGGTTCGAGTTCGGGAGGAGACATCACTGACTGAACTAATGGGCGGCATCCGTAGGGTTGACATACAATAGACGTAGATTGATGATGTTGGACAATTGACAACGTACTGTACAACGTTATACCCCACCAGGGCCCACCTTGGGTTGTTACCTTCGTAGTCTGCCGATTCTTGTTCTGCACGATTTCGTTTTAATGCAACTGTGCGATCAGTCGATTCTCCCCGAAATGGTGATACAGGGACTGGCTAGCCCGGGAAGCAGGCGCCACGATGGGAGTGCGAGTGTGCCCGAGGATTACAACAATCATTCCGGATGCGAAGCACAGGCAGACGAGCGCCGAGTTTGCAATATCCTCTTCGAGGCGTTGGTGCTACACCCTTCTCCTGAAAGGCTATGTATATGCACGCCACACAGGAAGGTGACTGATTGACCCATCAGCAAGATCTCGCGATTTGCGTTGGATAATCCAAACTAGAGTTCTTCTGAATCCGGAAGCGACCTTTGTCAGCGATCACACTAGTACGTTAAAGTTGTCCAGGGTAAAGGCGCATAAGGGTGGGAGTGAGCATCCAGTTTGGACACGAGAAATAGACCGCATTCAAAAGATCCAAGAAAGAGGTGTTAGCGCTGCACGGAGCTGTTGGGCGTCTTCGAGATAGTGGGAAAGCGTCTTTCGTGACATGGCTTCCGATCATCCATGTAGGTCTTTGAAGGTTCGGGTGTCTATACATACATATGTCTTCCAATTTCAGCCCCCTCATATGTGTTACACGGATAGATTGACTTGCTCGGTTACGTCTTCTGAAATGTATTTTAATGCCGGCGATAGTGTAATGACTTTGTTCGATCGCGTCTGCGCTCACATATTAGCTGTTCCTTCGTCCGTTGAAACATGCAGATTCCATCGCAGTGGTCAAAGTTCTCCACCCTGCAGAGACCGTATCCCCACCGATACCCAGGAGCGGAACTCGAGCCGACTCTACGACAGCTCAGATGGCCGACTGCTCCTCGACATTCCGAACAGCGCCAGCTCGGCATACAACACCTCGCTTGCAGACCAACAGCGTTCATCGCATCCCACGCTGGTGAAATGAAGTGTTTTCATGTGTCCGGATCTCTCCTCTCTTGGATAAAGTGGAACATTCAAACCGACAACCGGTCTGCGTCCATCGTCCTAGCAGGCGGAGGGGGATTAATCGCATCCGCCTCGACTCGGTTTGACTCATACGGGACCGGCCATACCAAAATTGGCCCCGTGATCGAACCTGGACACGAGATGATTGTGGGCGTGTGAGTGGTTTCGATCAGTATGTGCAGGTGACAACGGCGTACCGAGGGTAAACGACCGCGGATCCCTCTTTCCGTCGCCCTCGTCGTGGGCCAGGTCATGCAGAGGACCTGCGTCTGCCTGTGAAACGCTTGCGGGAAGACAATGGGCTGGATACCCCGGTGTCGGTATCGGCGTCGGTGGTGACTTCTATGAGCGAGACGGTCCCTGCGAGGTCGACGGGGACGTGTACGCCGCCTGTTTCAGCACCTCTGCCAAGAAGCGGTATGTTTTATGAACGAGAGTGAGCGGGAGAGGGAACGAGAGTGAGCGGGAGAGGGAACGAGAGTATGTGCGTGGAGAGTATCAGAAGGGGTACGATCGGGACGAACGCGGACGACGGAATCCGCCGTTATTGGGTTCGCGAATGGGGTTCCGTGTCGTTTCTACGAGTTGAAGTGGCCCGGGCCGCCTGGGGTAATGTTAGAAAGAGGGGTGGGTGCATCTGATCGCTGAACGATGACGTTGATCGATGATCGTTTGGTCGTCTGCTAGTGGACGGTTCTCCCCAGAGTTTGCGGGACCCATGCAGCATGCAAATGACGCTAGAGGGATTTGGCGACGAGGCGTCGGGTATCAAGAAACGTGACGAGTTCGTCGCCGCTGCTCGTTCAGGCACCATTTTCACCGTTGACACCTCGCGGGTCACCGACAACAGTAGGAAGGGTGAGTATTTGGGAGAAAATAGGCACCTGTGTGATTCGATAAGGAGAGGCGGTGTGTGTACATGCACAGGAGATAAATGACCACGGCGCATCCTTCTGTCTATCGATTTGATACCTAGCGGGATATGTCTGCCAACGTACGCCAGACGAATGGTGAGTGCGCAGGGAGGACAGTTGAAAGTGCGATACTAACGGGGACACAAGAGTCAAGTGAAGACAGTTCCTGCGCCCACCCAAAGGAATCAAAACCAATCGAAATCGATGGTCGACAGAACATTTATTCAGTCGCGTTCCTCGGTGATAGCAAGCACGTCGTGAGCGGCGGCCAGGAGGGGAAGATTTGTCGTTGGCGAGTGGAAGATGGCAGGAAAGTGGGGAGGCCAATGGATACGAGGAGTCCTATTCTCTGCATCGCATTGTCGCGAGATGGACAGTGGGCCGTGAGTGGGACTGAAAGCGGTCAAGTGATGGTGTGGAATGCGAAGCGTCACTCAAAAGTGATCGAGTGGAAAGCACACAACAATTGGGTGCGTGCAGTCGACGTCTCGCTGGATGGGACGAGAATCACGACCGGATCAAAAGACAAGACAGTCTGCGTTTGGTCGCTCTCCACTGGCGAGCGTCTGCTCGGCCCCTTCAAGCACGTCGAATCCGTGGTGGTGGTCAAGTTTTCACCAGATGGACGCCTTATCGCCACTGGCACGTGGAACAGCGAAATTCGGGTCTATGATAACCAAACCGGCGGCCTCCTCGTTAGCTTCCCAGTCCAAGTCTGCTGGACTTTGAACCAGTCCCTAGCCTGGGGCAGCGATGGCAAGCAACTCTTTGCCTTATCTGGGGATGCTAACGTTCACTGTCTCGACGTGTCTACTACCGGAACGACTCGGACGCTCTCAAAATGGGCCATTCACAGCATCAAGGATCCGAGGTGCATCGCACTGGCACGCAACGGCACGTTCATCGCGGTATCAACTAATTCATTGGTCTCATTCTGGGACACTACATCGCACGAGCAAATCGGGTCTCTCATCGCGCATCCTTATGTCGTCTGGTCCATGGCTATCTCCACGAACTACCACCTTGTGATCGGTGGAAACAAGACAATCACCATTCGGGGACTGTGTGACATCCTTCCATGCCGCTACCTTCACAATGTATGTGTATGCGTGTGAAAAAACTCATGTGAGATCGCTTTTCTAATCGCAATCCGCTCCGTTATCATGGCTCCCATGCGAACGGGATATCCAGCACACAAAAGTCAAACAAGCTGATCTCGGGGAGACCAGCGAATCCCTTCAATTTCAGGACGATGGTCCAAGTACGTTTATTTGCACCCCGATCACGGTTTTCTGACATCATGTACAGCAGCAGAAAGGCCAGAGGATCTTGAGCAAACCATCCAAGAACTGCATATCCAGCTCTCCGACTCTCAACAAAAAGCCGATCAGAAGGAGGATAGTCTCAACGAAATCATCAAGTCGCTTGGTGCCAAGGAGAAGATCTGGAGTGTGTCTATCGTCACTCTAACTCACGTTTCGTTGAAATTCACGTCTGTTAGGTACCGAAATCGCGGCTCTCAAAGAAACTGTCCAGGAGCTCTCTCAGCAAAAGGATAGCCTGGACGGGATCATCGCGTCGCTACATGCAAACCTTCGTACACAACGAACGAACTCAAGTGCGTTCGTTGACACCATGCCTCGCGATTCACTGACATCCATGCCTGGTAGACAACAAAATCGCACATCTCGAGCAAACCAACCAGGAACTCCGTGTCCAACTTGCCGAGTCCCAACACAAAGCCGATAGTCTCATCCGGATCAACCGTGCACACGAGCAGAAGCATCAATGTGAATCCATGTATGCTCAAGGTCGCATATATGTTGTTGCAGAGTCACTTCTGGAGATGACGAATAGCATAAATGAGGATGTGAGAGGTGACACGTTGATCTTTGACTGGCTTGTCGGTAAGTTTCGGCGTCGTGCATTAATAGGATAGACTGTTTAATGCCCGCCATCAGAGTTTACACACCGATGCGTCATGACGCTAGAAGGGATTGGAGACCAGGCATCAAACATCAAGAATCACGTCGAAGCGGTTGCGGCCTACTCTGCTGCATTGTTGCTTAGTCCTTCCGACTCGAATACTATACTGATCAAGTGGGCGAGCACGATGTTGATTGGTGGTTCAGCGCACGAAGTAGTGATTGCCGCAGCCAAGGTATGCTCTCCGTGATGGTTCGAATATGGATAGTGACATTCCTTTGGTTAGTTCAAGCTTCCGAGGTTTCTCGTTTATAGAGTCATTTGCGACATTCTAGAAGGGGATGGTCGCCTCACGCAGGGGTTGGAGTGTTTTCGACTAATGAAGAGCGAGCTGCCAGAGGACACGGGCACAAACGATGGGCTGGCGCAGTGGGAACTCAGTAAGGGGTTCCAACTGCGACATAGCCAGGGCTAATTCTAGGATCTCCCTCAGATTTTCGAGCACGTTGTGTCGAGAAGCTACAACAGATGGGTGACCGTGCGAGAGACTCTAAGAAGCATGACGAGGCCATTGGACACTATTCGAATGCACTGTCACTCGACCCCACCAATCTCAACGAAATTCTCCTTAAGCGTAGCAATGAGGTACGGATTGTATTTCATGTCACATCAAATGGACCTCGGTGATTCATACCATCCAGGTCATCGAGCTCGATCCGTCATCCCATAGAGGGCATGAGGGGATGCATGCTGCACTACTCGGTATGGGACGTCATAGCGAATCGTTCGAGGCATTCAGGATGATGCTCTCAAGGCTCGATCAATCTCCCGATCCACAAGTTCGCGGTAAGCTATTCTATCGATATTGCAGACAACAAAGTTCTGATTGGTTTTGACAGAACTTCGTCATCAGTATGTCGACGCAACTGCCACAATTCAAAATGTCGTCGAGCAGATTATCCGCCACATGCCACGTGTGCTCATTGATACAGTTACGGGACGTCTCTACGACAAAACACAACAAGCAGCTGCTTTTACGGAACTCCCGATCTACGACGAGCTGCGATCTTCGATGACTTCACGGCTCGACAATGCGCGTATTCAGCGAGAGGTGAAAACGTTCTACCGATATGTGATGTTCTCGCACAGGTGGCAGCCCAATGAACCGACGTTCCAGATGATTCAGAATATATCGATCTACGGGCTACCTGAATCTCCCGCGAATAGCAAGCTTCTAAAATTCTGTGAGCTTGTGAGCTCTCTCTGCTTCCGGTGGGCATGGAGCGACACATGTTGCGTGAACCAGCTCGACAAAGGGGTCCAACAGGAATCACTGGTTGCCATGTTCAGGTGGTATCGTGGCGCGTCCCTCACGATCGTCCACCTTCTCGGTGTGTTATCAGAGTCACAGGAGTTTGGTTGTCTCTGGAAGAGTATCTGGAACACTCGTGGGTGGACATACCAAGAATACGTTGCTTCCGAGGTTGTCCAGTTCTACACCGAGGATTGGAAGCCATACCTTGGATTGGACACCTTCAACCACAAGGAATCACCTATAATTCTTTCAGAGATGGAACAGGCAATGAATTTTACGAGACAGCAGCTGGCCACCCTGCAACCGGGCTTAGACAAGGTGCGCGAGAAGCTGTACTTGGCTTCTATGCGTCAAACGACGCGCGAGGAAGATATTGCCTACTCGTTGTTCGGCATCTTCAACGTTGCGATCCCGGTCATATATGGCGAGGGCAACCAGGCAGTCGGTCGCCTCCTGGAGTATATCCTGACACGTTCGGACAATGTCACGCTTCTCGCATGGACTGGGAGCCCAGGTAGTCACGTTCCACAACCCGTCGAGACAGCCGAGATGTATAACATGGTCACGGCATTGCGCTCGTCCCTTCCCGACATTTCCCCGACCATAGCGCTGTACGAGCGGCTCTACGATCTGCCGCCATTGTCACTCGTCGCTGGTCGACTAAGACTTCCTGGCATTGTTTTTCCCCTCTCCGACCTCGTCCCTCTCCCAGAATCAGATTGCGAATCCGACCTCCCTGTTTATCGTGCTACGACACCGATGGTCGGGGACGTAGAGATCAAGACCATGGATGACCTGTCTGGGATGGAAGGTTTACTCCTCATTCATCCGTGGATCAGTCCGCTGCTCGACCAGGATTTTTCGTGTGGTGCAGCTCGATTTGATCTTACCACGCGTGCATTGCGGCTCGTTGTCTCGCTCAGGCAGCCGTTTGGTGCGCTGTTGCTTGCACCACTAGCACGCGTGCAATACAGGCGCGTTGCGACGGATAGTTTGATCGTGGTTCGAGTTCGGGAGGAAGCATCGCTGACTGAACTGATGGACGGCATCCGTACGGTTGACATACAGTAGACGCATATTGGACCATTAACGACCATACCCCACTTTGGGTGGTTACCTTCGTAGTCTCCCGATTCTTGTTCTGCACGATTTAGTTGCAATGCGAAAATGCGTTCGGGCCATTTTCCTCAAAACGATGATACAGGGGTAGTAAAGGAGCGCACGCCACGATGGGAACGTCAGTGTAAGGCTAGGGCTCACGACATGACATCATCGTGTTCAACATGGATATGTACGCAATCGCACGCTCACGTAGTCCTTAGTCGTATACCACCATTAGTCTGTCTTTGTCGTTCTTTATACACGTCGTCGCTCCGTCACTTCGTGCGCTTCAGTGTTTCCTGCCGTTCCCCAGAGCGGGCTTCCAGTCAGTGGGACAATTGAAAGGACGGTACTAACGGGGACCGGAGTCGAATGGAAACAATTCCTCGCCCAGGAATAAAAAGGAAGCAAAACGATCAAAAATGTTACAGGCAAGACAATGGCAAGTGATAATGACGGGGACCCCAGAGCTGAATGAAAACAGTTCCTCCTCCAGCATCGTTTACCAAAGAAACGCAATATTGGTCGAGGTCGATGGTGAGAATTGCACAAGTTGAGTAGCGTTCCTCGTCTATGGAAAGCGCATCGTGAGCTGCGGCAGTGAAGGGAAGATTCGACGTTGGCGGGTGGAAGCTGGAAAGGACTCGGCGGGGACGCCAATGGATGCGGAGAGTCCTATTTGTGTCATCGAGGTGTCGCGGGATGGAAAAAGGATCGCCAGTGAGATGTATAGTGGCTTGGTGACTGTGTGGAATGCGAAGAACCACTCAAATTTGACCGCATTCAAAGCGTCCAAGAGAAAGGTGTTCGCGGTTGGCGTCTCGCCAGATGCGACGAGAATCGCGACCGGATTGGCTGGCAAGATCGCCCGCGTCAGGTAAGTTTTGTGCGCGTTGAAATGGCTGCGGGATGTTACGACCACGTCACACCAGCCGACTGCCAAAGTGAGGTTGGACGGTGCACGACCCGGAGTCGCGCCAGTAAAGGGAGACTGAGTACTGATGGGAGGGTC
>JBBPSD010000819.1:0-15513 GCA_038093415.1 Xerocomellus chrysenteron | reverse complement strand
AAGAGTGGGGTCAACCTGTCGATTGAAGAGTACTTGATATGGAACCTTTCCATCAATTCCAAAGGGTGGACTTCGTGCAGTAACATAAGCAGCAGTGGCCATTGCATCAGCCCAAAAGGATTTGGGAAGCTTGGACTCCTCAAGCATTGTGTTTGCAAGAGTGGACAATGTTTGGTTCATTCTTTCTGTGAGTCCATTTTGCTCTGGCGTATATGGGGCAGATGTTTCATGAAGTGTTCCATCAATTTTGAGTTGGTCCCGGAATGCCTTGTTGACATATTCAGTTCCCCCATCGCTCCGAACCCATTTGATATAGGATTCGGAATGGTCCTCCCGGCCTACTTCCGACCGGAACACAGTTTGGACATCCTTTTTCCATTGGTTGCAAATTTGTAATGCTTCATTTTTGTGCTTCATGAAGTAGACCCAAGGGAAATGAGTAAAGTCATCCACAATGACAATCCAGAACCTGGAGCCTTCTCGGGATCTTGGAATTATAGGACCTCCAACATCCGTGTGAACCATTTCAAGTGGGTGAGTGGTGCGAGGTTGTTCCTGGGATTCAAAAGGTAGCTTCTTCATCTTTCCAAGAACACATGCTTCATAAAATATGGGCATGCCAACAAGTGTGTCTATCCCTTGGAGTTGGCCAGATTGCACCATGTGTTGAATGTGGTTTGTGGAAATGTGACCCATACGTCTACATATGTAAGAGGTTGATGTCCATAGTGGCAAGTGCAGCTTCCTTTTGGTTGTCTGGAGTGACTCTTGCATGATATAGTCCATGCTTGTGAGTAGCAACAAGTATGGTGTTTCGGTTCTTCTGAACATAGCACATGTCAGAACCAGCCGGAAAGGCAGTGGAGAGACCAGCAGAGGCAAGCTGGTTTACCAAGATAAGGGAAATTCGGAACTCGGGAATTAGAAGGACATTTGAGAGAACTATTTCATAAGTGGTTCCAAAGGCTTTGGAGATGAGTGGAACTGTGCCGATTCCTATGGCCATGGTGATGGAGTTGTCTCCAAGGATTACTAGACGAGGAGGTTGTAATGGTCGGTATGTTCGGAACCAGGAACAGTGAGGGACAATATGTGATGATGCTCCAGAGTCAATTATTAGGGTGTTGCTCCCACTGTCCTCAGATTGGAATGACAAGTAAGCATGAATATGTTGCATTGCTGACTTGGAATGGGGATACATGTTCATTTGCTATGTTTGCACTTTCTGGTGGATCCGGTGTGCCCTCAACTACTGTATCCAGTGGTGTCTGGCGAAGTCTTCTTCAGTATCTCCTCCTGGTGCAAAAGCACCTGAATAATAGCAAAGGTCATCATCATTCTCCGAATCATATTCACACAAGGATTTAGAATTCATATAGTTAGGTAAACACTCTCCATGGTCTCTAGGCATGCCAAGGCTAATTCCTCAGAAGGAATAGGAAGGAGGATCTGGATATGATTGAGTTGATCAATGTTGCTGAAATGATGAGATGAACTAGCTAATCCTCTGATAGAAAACAAAATCTTTTTCAACTTTTTCTTTGTCTTTGGTCCCCTAGTGGCCTCTTCTTCAAGCAACATCCATTCCATTGTCTTCATTATCATCTCTATTTTTCCATCTGGCAGCTGCTTGATAGAAGGATGTGCAAATGGCATCATCCATCTCTTGATCTTCTAGGTAATCCATTATCCTAGAAGCAAGGTCATCAACTTGTCCTTCTTCCATCTGCACCTTGTTTGCAAATGATACATGTTCATTGGCTCTGGCAGGAGCCTTACCCTTATTATTCTGTCGCTGATTGAACCATTTTTCTTTTGTCCTTTTCCAGGTTGCCTAGACTTGGCAGGACCTTTACCTTTCTTTTGGTTCTGGTTTGGATTATGATTACCAGATTGTTGTTTTTGATAACCACCAGGAGAAGATTGATGTGGTTGATTAGACCGTCTCTGATAAGAGGGGGTCTGGTTTCTCCATTGATTTTGATTAGGAGGACCTCGTCTAATAATATTAGTCCAATTGATCTGGGCAGAAGAGTCTTCGGATTCCTGGACATGGGAAATCTGAGCATGGAGGGGTTTGTGTGTGGCCCTAAGGTCCATCTTCATAAGAATGGCAGCAGTGACATGTTGCATATCAAAGTTGGCAACAGTAATGCTTTGAACAATGGTAGAGACAAGGGAGTTATATTTGGGAGGAAGGTTATTGAGAAGGATCATAGTGCAGAAGGTTTTTGGGAGATTAAGACCAGCTTGCATCATTTGGTTGAAGAGTGACATGATGTCATTGATATTGTTTTGGGCATGAGCACTACAAACATGTTTGAATGAGACTTGTTTAAAGATATGAAAGATGGCTGCAAAGCCAGTTGTTCCAAACAGGGATTTTAGCTTGTCCCATAGTGCTTTGGAGATGGAGGGAAACATTGCAGGATCTGACCAGTCATAAACGACATGAGACAGAAGTGAGTCATCAATCATACTGGCCATGAGGCCAAGAATATGTTTGTCTAGAAGTTTCCACTTCTGTTGATGATATGCTAGGTCTGCTCCCGCAGGGAGCACTGCATAAACGGAATAGGTGTTACAGACCCATATTTGAACCTTTGTTTCGTAGCTAGACACCTCAGCTGGTTTCCCAACCACTGAGGTAAGTACATTAATCATTTCCTTACCTATACTAGTACTGACTACATACAGTACTTACATTCAATAGGTTATGAGCCCTGGCCCTCAGTGAGGCCATAATTGGGAACTAGACTCACCAACTCGAATACTCGGAAATGCCTTATGAAGTCCAACTCGAAGATGGCATGAGAATTCAAGTGTCGAGCCTCAATGGTCATGACTGGTCAGACTACCACGAGAAATTACTCAGTGCGGCGCGGGAAGCAAGACGCGCTACATTGGAATCCGACTACGCTACAGTGCTAGCTATCATCAAGTCGGGCCAAAGGCCCAAAGACATCTACAAACAGCAATGCCTTACTCGATGGCAGTTGCAAATGGCCAAGCAGGTCCAGCGGGTAGTCGAAAACGACAAGGCCACCGAAAGGGTCAACGAGGACACAGCCGCAGCATGGATACCGGACCATGAAGTCGCGGAACGCAACACTGACAGCGTCAGCCTCGCGACCCCAGCGAGCAGCCCACAAGACCGTGACACATTCGTTAAACTCACCAAAACCCGAGAAATCGCGTCGACGACCACGCCGCAGAGGACACCATGCGACAAGAGTTCGCACAGAGAGGACCAGAGAGCGGCGGGCATCACGCGAGGGGGTGGGGCGGATGAAGAAAAAGGTCGGGCGAGCGTGGACAGACCCAGCGCATGGACGGACAGCCCACAACGGCGCGACGGCGCATTGACAGCCGCACGCAGCACCGTGAGCAGCCAGGACGACGACGGCAAAGGCACCAAGACCCACCGCACGTCAGTCGTGACCCAGAAACCCCAGACGGCAAGTCCAGCGGTCGACGAGAAGACCGGTGACACCGAGAACCCGAACGCAGAGTGCGCAGGGCCTACGAGGTCAGCGGACAGCTCGCACGAACCACCAGTCAAGCCGCCACTCGAGGAACAAGGGGGCGAGTTGAGGGTCAAGACGAGGGTGTCGGAGGTGTCGAGAGAGGTCGAGGATGGTCCGGGCGAGGACAGCGATGAAGAGTATCGACCACAGAAGCCTGACGAACCAACCAGCGAGCCGAGAGTCGAATCTGGAGGCCCCACAGACGTCGAGGTCGAGCCAGGTGGCGAGACTGATGTCGAGCGAAACAGAGGCGCCGGGCACGAAGTCGCGGACGCAGTGGCCGATGGCGGGGCAGAGGAAGCGCTGCAGGAGGTGCAGGATGAGGTGGAGAGGTCGACGACGCGTCGAAATGCGTCGATCAAGGTGGCGAGATGGTGTGCGAGCGCACATATACGATCGACGGCGAAAGTCGAAGAAACAGTCGATACCACGAGACCGCTAGACGAACCCCCGAGCGTCGAGCTCGAGGGGGAGAGGATACCATATCCGAGCGATGACGTCAGACTTACCAGCGCCGAAGCGGATGCGCTGGGACTATCTGAGGACGACGAGGACGCTAGGGACAGGCCAAAGAACCTACGGAACACGTCAGAACGCGCCGACGAGCCCTTGGAGCAGAGGAGTCGAAATGACTCACCAAAGGGAGCTCCAGTCGAGCTAGACAATCCGGGAGACAACGCGGACGCGTTGACAGCATCAGAGACCGTTAAAGACGTCTGGAAGAGGCCGAAGAAGCTGGGCAAAGCGTTGAAACGCGTTAGGAAACGGTCGGAGTGGTCGAGTCAGCAGAACTCACCAAGCAGAGCACCAGATGAGCCCAACGATCCAGACGGCGTGGCGGACGCGTCGGCACCATCAGGGCACGTCGAGGACTCCAGGAATCGACCTAAGGCGGCACAGAACGCATCAGAACGCGTCGGTAAACGCTCAGAGCGAAGAACTCGAGAGCACTCACCATATGGACCCCAAGTCGATCCAAACGACCCGGGAGACGAGGCGGACACGTCGGTGGCACCATGGAGCGTCGAGGACGTCGGGAAGATGCCGAACAAGCTGCGGAAGGTGTCAGAACCCGAGCGAGAACACTCAAAGCGAAGATGTCAAGGGTACTCACCTAGGAGAGCTCAAGGTGATCCAGATAATCTGGGCGGCGAAACGGTCATACCAGACGACCTCTACACCTACCAAGAAGGCCCCACAGGCGGTACGAGCGAAGACAGCGGCGAAACAAGCGCGTCGGATCGAGATACCAAGCCAGGAGGCTGTAGGGGCGAGCAGGTCGAATCGAGGGGTACCGAGGGCGATTCAGACTGCGCAAGCGCTATCGACCGCGCAGAACTCGATGGAATAGGCCCCGGGAGTGACAGGGATGAGCACGTCGGCGATACAAACCCGCCGTGTCGAGATAGAGGGCTGGGAGGTCGGTTAGGCGAGCAAGGAGACCCGGGAGACGTTGAGGATGATCGGGAGCGCCAGAGCGATGGCAACGGAGTCGAGACGGATGGGGGGCAATGCCGGATGGATGGCGCAACGAGCGGACCACGCTGCGACTCGACACGAGTCGAAACGGACCAGCTAGCTGAAGACGAGCCAAGTGAGTGCCATTGGTACAAATACAATACGATGGACGTACCTAGGCCATCCGCAGCACCCACCGACGACCACCGACTACCTACGAACCACCCGAACCCACCGCGCCGTTGCGGACGAATCAAAACGCGACCTACAAGTATCAGTACCAGCCGATGGACCTACCAGGCCATACGGACGTGCCAAGGCCGCATCAGGCGGATTGGACATGTCGTACATGTCATATACGAACCGGAAATGGTGCAGGAGAGTCTCCAAGGCGCGATATGCGAAGACGGCGACACCAGAGTCGATTGATGCCGACCGCGTGCACTTGGACAGCGTGACCACCATATCGGGTAACCGCTCGAGCGCGACGCGACTCTGACACCACATGGACTCTGCGCATGATGCTGCACGGAATTGATTATCATTCATTTAATGGTATATTTTATTAGGTATATTCATTCTGTTGATTACCTTCTTTTCTTTCACTACAGTAGACCCCACTTCCATTTGAGGGGGAGTGTTGGAGTAGACAAACTCGAGTGTGGTCGTACAGCCACATCATTACATAATCACGTAGTTATTCGAACCTTCGTTTCATAGCTAGACACCTCAGCTGGTTTCCCAACCATTGAGTACTTACATTCAATAGTTTGGTCCCCCTCACGACAGCTTCTATTGTATGCCTTCAAATGTCATGGATATGAGAAATAAAAATAGGTCAACAGCAAATGCGAATGCAGACCTGATAAGAAGCTTCTGTCAGATCGACAAACATTCCTAGCAGATTGTTCAATTGCTGTTGAACTGGCTGGAGTTGGCCATCTACAACTTGTCGTATCTGTTGAACATTTGCAGCCTGAGGGGCCTGGGCCAATGCTGCGGCTAGCACCCGATGGAAGTAGATATGAGTGTTTGCAACGTCATCAGCGTTTGGGCTATCATTGTCAACTGCAATAGACCTTGTCAGGGAGAAATGAGCATTGTTAGGAGTGGGAAGAGCGGCGGGCATATATACTAGGGTTTGCATGAGCGTATTCGACGTGCCGGCACAGTACGCGAGCATTGTGGACGTCTTTGGGAGTGGGTGGGCCTGCGGGTGGTGGCGGGAGCGCCGGAGCACGAGAAAATTGGAGGACTAGGAGTGGAATGGGCATGAGGTACGCGATGAGAAGATAGGGGTAAAGCCAGGCGAAGAAGCGTGACGCAGTCGGAGTTCGAATCAAACCACATACGAGCAACTTGAACCTGGAGCATGGCAGGACGGTCACTCAAAAGTCCTGGAATTCAACATGCTCTGAGGCACAGAATACCCCATCCGCAGTCACCCATCCTCCAGCGCAGGACATTCGGCTCCCAGTCCACGTCCTCCGCGTCCTTCCGAACAGCGGGATACACGGTCTTGTTCGCTTTGTCCGCAGGCCTGTTCACCGCGTACTATTTGGACGCACGCTCGGCAATACATCGATATGTCTTCACCCCCATCCTGCGGTACGCGTTCGATGCCGAGACAGGCCATAAATTGGCCGTCAAAGTGCTGCGAAGCGGTTTAGCACCTCGCGACCTCGTCCAGGACGACAAATCACTACGGGCACAGGTGGAACATATTTTGTGGACGTCAAGCCCCAGAATACTGACTTGTCATTGCTACAGGTCTTTGGTCAAGAGATAACCAATCCAGTTGGTCTAGCGGCCGGTTTTGACAAGGATGGGGAAGCGATAGACGGTACGTATAACCTTGTCTCTCGTTCCGGTCCGACTGACGGCCGTCGTGACCAGGTCTCTTTAACCTTGGTTTCAGCTGGGTTGAAATCGGGAGTGTGACACCAAAACCTCAGGTATGGACCTAAACTCGCTGATCCCTGGCTGTTCCTCTTTGCAACGACTCAACTGCGCTGGCAGCCAGGCAATCCTAAACCACGTGTCTTCCACCTGGTTTCTGACTCTGCGCTCATAAATCGTTACGGATTCAATTCACAAGGAGCTACAGCAATGATACCGCGCCTACGCGCCCGCATACCCGCATTCCGCGACGCCGATGCAAATACGACTGCCGCTCTACGTCCTGGGTCAATTCTGGCTATCAATCTCGGGAAAAACAAGACGTCCGCTCTAGAGTCTTCGGAAGACTTTGTCACGGGCGTGAAGATGTTCGGTCCTTATGCCGATGTGTTGGTGGTCAACGTGTCGAGTCCCAACACACCAGGACTCCGGTGTGTACAGTGGAGTTCGTCTTTCTGCCTTGGTTTACTCATGTCGAAAAATACGACAGCGGGCTTCAAAATCGGGATCTGTTGGAAAGCTTGCTTGCGGATGTAACAAAGGCTCGTGACGAGCTCGAGCCCTCTCCAATAACGTCCCATCGGCCACGTTTGGTACTCAAGATTGCACCAGACCTTCAAGAAAGCCAGATAATCGAAATGGCAGAAGTCATCAGGAATAGTTCGATCGATGGCGTCATTGTCAGCAACACCACCGTCACCCGGCCATCGTCTTTGATCGACCGTGAGCACCTCTCGTTTTCCACTGGCACCCCCGTTGATCGCATTTGTGAATCGCAGCCAACAAGTCCGAGGTGGGCGGCCTCTCGGGGAAACCGTTGATGCCCTATTCGCTTCAGGCGCTGAAAACGCTCCGCGCACACTTGCCCTCGAGCATTCCGCTTATCGGCTGTGGCGGTATCTCGTCTGGTGCGGACGCGCTCGAGTATGCGCGTGCAGGGGCATCTTTGGTCCAGGTATACACCGGCTTTGGGTATGACGGCGTGGGTACGTGTCGGCGTATTAAGGATGAGCTCATTCCGCTGCTGAAAGCGGAGGGGAAGACATGGAGAGGGGTGGTTGATGAGGCGGTGCAGACGTTGAGCTGGAAGGGGCCGGAGCCTCAGCGGCCCATCTCGGTTGAGCCAGGGGAGGCGACGGTAGGAAAACTCATAGAGGAGGCGGAGGAGCTGAAGGTGTTGCTGGACCAACTGGCGGAGAAAACAGAAGGGACGCACCGCCCTATATGACTGCAATAAATGTCTCTCTCAGCGAGATGTCGGTAATGATCCCACGAAACATGTCACCTCAGCGTACACGCTACCTCTTGATCATGTTTGACGTTCGCCAGTGCTTCTGTCGTTGGTAAGTTGCCTTCTACGGCGTAGAGACTTTAGTGCTCCCCGCCAAAAGTGGCGCATGCCAGTGGAAACAAGGCTGTGTGGCCATCGTGGACGCTGGCAGTGCCGTGCTTGCGATGCTACGGATGCTACGTGCCCTCGTCGACCTCCAGGGCGAGCTGCACAACAACTCAATATAGGGTTGTACCTCTCAATACCAACCTCACAGGCTTCCAGACCCGCCCCATTGCTCTCGGAGATGCCGTCGTACCCCCTCCTCCATACCAACACGCCTGTGCCCACGATGACCTACCCCGGCTTCCCATGTCTGCTCGGAATCCCTCTGTGTGCGAGTCACTGGCACGTCGACAGGTACCCCTGAGACGTTGCGTTGCATTATTATCTCATGGCCGACCACACCGCCTTGTCCGCATCGTGGGTCGGGACGCCAGAGGAGGGACGTTGGGATACCCGCGAGACGCAAGTGTCCGCACTGTGACCTTTTGGAGCGATATCTAGGTCTATCAGCCGACAGTACACAGCGTCAGGTCCGGTCTGAATGGGCCCGACGTTGCGTATTTTACGCCCGATAGCATCGTCTTTGTCGACGTTTCCCCCGATCCCGATCCCCTCCCACCCTTTCAAAGAAGAGGTATCGGTGGCTCATTTCCACCAAGTTGCAATTCTGGGTGTCCAATGAAAAATTCATAGGCCATCTTTATTATTGCACGTTGCTTCCTGGACAGCTTGAGATATTATGGTGCATCGCCTGGCCCTCCTTTTTTTTCGCTACTGATCGCATTTTTCAGCGATGACGATTGTCAATGTATTCGTGAACATCTTCGTGATACGCATCTGTCTTTTCCGACCGGACAGAGGGAGTATAAAGCCGTTCTCCTGTGCCCACCCAAGTTAGGGTCGCATCGAACCCGGACTCCAACTTGAAGCCGTCCGTTCCTTTTATCTTCCACCCTTTCTTTCTTCATCACTTCGGGCGGCCACTGGCAGTTGATGTTTGTTGATGTTTCCATCGCTGTTATAAATTGCCACTCTACCCCTTTCTCTCAATGAACAAACATAATGTCCGATCCAACAACTTTTTGGTGCTTGGTTGAAGGGGACGACGCCCTCTTTCCTATCATTGCCCCTTTGACTACACCCATTGGCGTGTTGAGAGATAAGATCAAGGACGAGCGCAAGAACGGCGTGCTTGGTCACGGTAGCGTTCGTGCCAAAGATCTAACCCTTTGGAAGGTGAGGATAGCCATGGCCAGCGACAGCACAACTAACTCTCCTGTAGGTTGATCTCGCACCTCCTCCCGTAGATCAGTTAAAGCACCTCATTGGTGCAGATGTGCCGGGTAGAGTGAAGCTCGATGAAGTGCTCAACGAGGTTTCGAAGTATTGGCCTGCGACCACGCCGCCTGACCGCCAACATATACACATTATCGTACAACTTCCTTCTGGTAAGCGTTGTGTGCATTGGGTTAGCGAGATTTCACTGACCGTGTCTCGATTGTCCCCGACTGTGTCAGCATCGGTCCTTGGCAAGCGATCTCGTGCTGCCCAGAACCCCTTTTGGTTACAGGAACTTCACTCAAAGATTTGGGATCGTAACGACCTTATACCGACACTTTTCCGAGAGGTGAAGGTCACTCGAGCGCATTATGACGAACTTCAAGATCGCCTGAATCAGAAATATCCGGATCGTCACTCCAAGGAGTACGCTGGCCATGCCCTAAGCGACAACCTTGACTTCCTTAACTCTCTAGAAGCTTTTCTACCACGACATTCCGATAACAATGACGATCGAATAAACGATGATGATATGGAGGCAGGGAACGGGAGCGATTTTGAAATCGACTCATTCTTCCCGTCCACTCTCTGCTATTTGGATCTCTCAACGCTCGAGCTGAAGAGGAAGTCGAACCGCTTCCCTCTGCCGCTTTTCCGTCGTCAAGAGTACGGTCATATCTCGGAGCTGATCGACAAAAGGCCTCTAAACGGCCTAGGTTCGGTTATGGTTAGTGGTCAACCTGGGACAGGTGAGGTTCTTGTCTCCCCATTTCGCAGGATCTAATTAGCCTTGCCGATACTATCAAGGCAAGACCGTGTATCTGTACATCAAGATCATCGAGTTTCTAATCGCAGGCCGCCCATTCCTGTACCAAACCAGCGATGGAACTGTCTATCATGTCACACATAATGGTGTTGAGGCGATCCAGTCATCTTGGTTACCAGAGGCGCCCATCATGGCCTTTGTCGACAACGACGAGGGGTATACCAGACCCAAAGACGTCATCCGCCATTTCTTAGTGCAATTTGTTGTGGCAACACCCCCAAAAGGCGCATCTCAGCCATGGTTAGATCAACTACTAGGTAGCATGACAAGCTTTACCACACTTGCAACTAGTCTATGGTCACCCCGCGAACTTTTCCTAACTGGGTTTGTCTTAGCATTTTTTTTTTCAACGCTCGGCTGATTCATTTCTCTAGGATATTCCTTGATCCTCGTGACATCACTTTCGAGCTACTCAAAGAGTCGATCTCGTATTTCGGCTACAACCCTCGTGGATGCTTTGAAGCTTCCTCATCCGTCGCTAACTTGAAAATTATAAAGATGGAGGTTGAGTCTGCAATCAAAATCGTTGCGCGCGGCGATATCGTGCGACTGCTTCTCTCCACTCAATTGGGCAACTCTGACATCTCCCATACGATTTTTCAAATTTCTCCAACAAATCGGTTACTCTCAAGTGCCCAGTTTGAAGCTGTCTCGCGATGGGCTTTGGATCTCTTGCTGCAGTATCACGAATCTGGCGAAGTTCATGCGACCGCCGCCTTCTACTACAGCCTTGGAGGGATCATGATGCCTGAGGCAGCGTCGCTCCGGGGTCAACTGTTCGAAAGGCAGGTATTTAACTACTTGGATGAAATTCGTGCCGGACACACGTTTCGGATCCGTGGGTTGACCGACTCCGACCAAACATGGACCTATCGTGGATCCATTCGACACATCACCTTTCAGGAATCCACAGTTTTCAAAGAAATCAGCGAAGCGGTTCAGGATCGAGAACTACGGCATTTGGTCTCTTTTGTTTGCAATTTTCCGGCCATGGATTCGATCCTCTACAACCCGGATGACCCGGACGCAGTCGTTACCTGTATTCAAGTCACGATGAATATGGATCATGCTATTGTAGTCAAGGGTCTTCAGCTTCTTCAGGGATGGTTCAAACTTGGTTCACCGCTTCAAGATCTCCGCCCTACACATGCCAAGCCGTGGCGGCTTTTATTTGTTGTGCCGTCAGACATGGCGGATACTTTCAAATCGCAAGAGTTGAAAGGAGATACTCCCGAGAACGTATGGGCTGGCAAGGTGCATCAATATGTATTAGGGTTGGAAGAGAAAACTATATTCAAGTGCGAATCTGTTCGAGCGCGGAGCAACAGGTACGGTGTTGAATATCTGTCTTTCAGCACTGCTGATAAATTTGGTGTGTTGTGTTGGTTTAGATGATGGACGTAGACAATCCATTTAATGGGCCTCAAACTTTGCCGCAGCTAAACCTTTTCCTACTATGCCTCATTATCGCATATCTTCCACATTCGCGTTATACTTGACCACTCTTTCTTTGACCTCCTATGATCACTTCTAACTATAGCCAATTTTAGTGTTGTCGCTCTTGTGTTATCAATTCCTGATGTTCCCTTTCGACGAGCGTCGAGCAAGGGTTTGCCGACACTAGGCGGCATTCCCGAGGACGTACAGTAAGTGCCAAACTTGGTACGAACAACTTGAAGTAATCCGGATATTCGCTGATGCTGGTCGTCGACCAAACCATTAAATCCTACCGTTTTCGTCTCCGAGTCTAAGCACCGAGCACCGATACACTCGTCGCCCAAGCAAGTTAAAAAGGAAGAACGCAATGGGAAGGACGTGAAGCAGCGACGAGGGCATGCGACAGCGGCATGCGACAGCGGGTAAGCTCTAGTTTTGGCAACAATGTACCCTACCCTGTACTTCAACTCCTTATTGGTCAGGATGGTCGTTGAAAAATAGTGCTGTAAAGTCCTGGATGCTAATTATCAGAGTGTGCTTTTTTGTGTGTTTGTGTGTCCGCCGGCCATGACAACATTTTCCGAAACAGTTGTACTTGGGAAATGCCGCCTGGGTCGGCAGATACCTTGCTCATGCAAGCTGTAGGCAAGGAGACTCGAACCTGTTTGAATTACGATCAGAGGACAGGACAGTAGCTATACAATGTGTGGCGACGTGATTAAGAAGTGCAGGATTTAGTACTTTTGAGGAGAACAACATGGAACATTATCAATGAAACGGTGAAGAAATGGGACCCAGAAAAGGAAGGAGTACTTTTGGAACATTATTAACGGAACCAGTGAGCAAATGGGCCGAGATTTCGTTCGGGGCGGCTTACTTTGCAGCGCACTTTCACTTGGCGGTATGCTTCCCTTTCATGGACAGCAGTGGGTTTGTCAAGGACATCAGCGGTAGTTTCTTGGCAGCACAGGGCGGTGTGTAGGACTTGGATGGAGTGAATGTCGTGAAGTTGTTGAAGTCTTTGAAGGAGGTGTGGGAGAGTGGATGTGTGCAGTGGCACCCTGGAGACAGGCACGATATGCCTGAGGGCAAAGCGCATTATGGGAGCTCATGCTGGAGGAGGGTGGTGTTACAATTCTTTCTTTTTCTCACCTCGCTCGTCCCTTGACTTGCTTTCATCCTTTCGCACCATTCTCCTGGAACACCTTCCGCCTAAACACAGCTTCTTACTTACACACTGTGCATGGTTCCTTTATTCCATTTCTACTTACCTTTTATGGATATCCTTCTTCTTACATGCATTGCCTCAATGCAGCCTCATTCCATATATTGCACAGCCCTACATTCCCCTTATATCCATCTGAGCTCTTGTACTACAAACACCGCTTGGTCCGTGCACCACGTACTCATCTATTTAAACGACGATATCTCATGTACTTCCCTTAACTTGAATCTACTTGATTCTCCCTTGTCACTTGGATCTCTCTGAGTCTCCACGCTACTCTTGAGTGTGTGCTCCTTGTAAACCTTCATCTTGAACTCCCTACTCAACCATTCGTTGTGTTACGCTTGACTCGGATAGAGGCAAACGTAGACTTGAAAGACTAGGGCGAAGGGGGTTTCCTGAAGGGCGTCTTCGGGAACGAAGGACAAGGAGATCCTTGAAGGACTTCTTCAAGGGACAAAGGTGCTGGGGACTTCTGCAGCAACTCCTAGCAACAATCGGTTGCTATGAGGAGTTCAAGGACGAAGGTTTACAAGGGAGCGTACACTTCAAGAGTAGTACGACGACTCAGAGAGATCCAGGGAGAATCAAGTAGATTCAAGTTAAGGAAATAGTACATGAGATGTCGTCGTTTTAAATACGTGGAGACCCGGCGCACGGACCAAGCAGTGTTCGTAGAGTAAGAGCTAAGGTGGATATATGTAAGAGGAATGCTTGGGCAGTGCGATAGAAGAGAAGAGACGGCGTTGAGGTAAACGCGTGTAAGAAATGGACGTCCATAGAGGGAAGGTGGAAATGGGACAAGGGAACCATGCACAGCGTGTAAAAGGGAAGCTGTGTTTAGGCGGAGGGCGTTCCGGAGAACGGTGCGAAGATACGGAAGAGAGTCGAGAGACGAATGACATATGAAAAGAAAAGAATCGTAACACATTGCCAGGAGTTGTCGCGGAAGCTCCCGACATCCTTCATTCTTGAAGACGCCCTTCAAGAAATCCTTGTCTTTTGTCTTTTCAAGTCTGCGCTTGCCTCTACCAGAGTCAAGCATAACAGGTGGTGTGGACAGGAAGCAGTCCATTTTGTTACAAGTTGAGCGAGGCTCTCAATTTAACTGTGTCCCACATGGTCGAGACTGACAGTTGGGGAAAATTTTCCACAGTTGTGGAGCAACCTTTGAAGTTTTCAGGCCGTGATTGACGTTGAATTTCGGGTCTTGCCCAAGGCGAAATTTCATGTACCTGTTACGCTTGACTCGGGTAGAGGCAAACATAGACTTGAAAGACTAGGGCGAAGGGTTTCCTGAAGGGCGTCTTTGGGAACAAGGGATGCTGGGGGCTTCCGCAGCAACTCCAAGCAACAGTCGGTTGCTTTTAAGGAGTTCAAGGACGAAGGTTTACAAGGGAGCGTACACTCAAGAGTAGTACGACGACTCAGAGAGATCCAGGGAGGAACAAGTAGATTCAAGTTAGAGATACAATTACAAGAGATGCCGTCTTATATAAATGGAGACCTGGCGCACGGACCAAGCGGTGTCCATAGCGGAAAAGCTAAGGCGGATATAAAGAGTAAGTGGTCCGTGCGATAGAAGGATGCAGGCAGTACAACGTGGTGTACATGAAGTGAAAGGACGTCCGAGAGAAGACAAGAGTGAAGTAAGCCATGTGCGGCGTAAAGTAAAGAAGCCGGGTTTAGGCATAGGGCATCCACGTAGGATGGTGCGAAGTTAGTCCAACGAGAGAGCGAGTCAAGAGACGAGCAATAACAAAGAAAAGAGAAATCGTAACATTACCCCCTCACTAACCCTGAGACTATGACGAAGGCTAAAAGTAGCCTGACTCAGATCTGCAAGGGGACCCAGTAATGTTGCTCCATCCTACACTGTCTATGATGCTGTCGCCGGAGATGTCTTCGTAAACGTCGATATCATCCTGGTCCGAGATGGGGGAGCGGTTCCTGTTACGTGGGCGCCAAGGCCTGGGATAGGGAGAATGGGAGCGACGAGGGGGAGGTGTAGGAACGGGAGAGCGGTGTGAGGACCCGGAAGACCGGCGCGAGGTGTTGGGAGAAGAACTGGAAGAGGATTGGGGGGTTCGATGATGGAGGGGGCAGCGGTTGGGGTTATGGCCGGGGGCCCAGCGGGTGCAGTGGGGACATTGATAGATGGGGCACTGGTTCCGACAATGCCCAAGACGATGGCAGGAGTGGCATGCTTGGTGATAGTGTGGATGGGTGGAAGGAAGGGCGACCTGAGAATGTCCTCCAGTCCACCAGGACTCGACTCGTTGGAGGACGCGCTCCTCGTCGGATACCAAGGGAGAAGAAGAGGCCGAGATGTTGGAGGAGGAGGAAGCGCAGGTAGAGAGGGCAGTGACGAAAGAAGAAGAGGAGTCGGGGGAATTACGGCAGGAGAGTTCCAACATGTATCTGTCTATATCTTCCAAAAATTCAAGCATGCCGAGCTGATACATCGCCATTACCAGTGATCCTTCGATCTCAAGATAAACCTCTATGATACTACGTATTTTGCGAT
>JBBPSD010000818.1:0-15555 GCA_038093415.1 Xerocomellus chrysenteron | reverse complement strand
CGAGAGCGGGGGAGAGACGGCGGTCTCGTTCGAGGAGCAGTTTTGAATACTCGTCATGGATGGCTGAAGAGTTGAAGTCAGCTGAGTGCTGAGTGTAATAGACATTCGGTAGTTAGACCTACATTCGCGATGAGATGCGTGGATAAAGAAGGCGCAGGAGAGCAGGGCGTCGACATCCTCTGCGGAACGGAACAGCTTGCGGAGGGTAGCATGGTCGACGTCGAGCGTGCTTCGGCAAGTGGTAGCCATGGCTAGCAATAGAGTTCTGCGTTCTTTGTTCGTAGGTGCCTGTGTCAGGTCGTATGACAGCTCCTGCACCCAACTGAATGTCTTGCTGCGTACGCTCCGAAGAAGTGCGATGGCACGGTCAGAGACCCCTTCGCTGGGACTCGATGCAAGCACTCGACTGAGCAGCAATGAAACGGTACTCATCAGAACTCCATCGATCGAGCGAGCCCCAACATCCACCACCAAGCTGTCAAGCTCGTCTAGGAGGGCATTGCAAAAGCACGAGTCTTGAAGCTCTTGGTGCCAGACCCACGTTCCTGTATTCAGATCGAGTGGTCCGACCTGAGAGGCTGCGTGGGCGAGAAGGTAATGAACTGGGTGACGACGGAGATTGAGAGTTCTATTGCGCAGCCCCTGGAGGATGTTGAGCCATTGGAGTGAGCCACCGCTCCGCAAGTGTGCAAATGCAACGAATTCATCAAGGGAGAGATCCGCAGGACAACGAGCTTGAGCAGACAGGACGTTATTGGAAGTGTGAGAGGTGTCATCCACAAATTTTTTCAAGTCTTCGCAGGGACAGCCGCGATGGAGAAAAAGCCTGTATGTGAGGCTCCGCGGAAGCAAGTAATCTTTTGTGCCCTCTCTAATTGGCTCCCGTACTGAGAGTTTGTCCTTTGTGAACGCGAATACATCCGAGGCAGGATATTGAACAACATGACGTAAGATCGGGCTCAGTGGGGATCGATAAAAATAAGCCAAGTGGGTCTGAAAGCGGAGAGGTGGCCCTTGGCGCTGGACAAAGTAAGGCTTCAATGCAGGGGCACGCGCAAGTAGATGATCCTCTCTCTCATTCATGTAGCCATCAAAAATGTGATAGTCGAAACAATACAGAATGCGGGGCGCCGCAGAACGCCAGATACGAATGCACGCTGGGCATTGGAGTTCGAATACGACGACTTTCGCATGTAATGACAAGGCAGGCAGTGGTGATTGGGCGCACTGTGGTCGCCCGGGTAGATCTTGTTGGTATTCTTGGTATCTACCATAGGTGTGTGCGAGACTTGCACCTTCCAGCTGGGGACCGGCACGTCCAGCAACCGTCTCCATCGCGTCTTGTTCGATGCGAGCTTTGAGCCGCTGAAGATGTGGGGATTGGTCATAATAACGAACGGGGAGACTGTCTTCGGTGAACTCATTCGACAGTAATGACCATCCTGGACGAGATCTAGAATGCCGCGCAGAGAGGTACTGGTATGCGCAGGAAAGACGATGGAGGCTTGTTGTCTTGCGCAGGAGCATTCTTTCCAGGAATGCAATCGGGATTTCAGGGGGATAGTCGGCGAGCATGGGAACCTCCTTCACAACCAGCTTATCCAGTGCGACATAAAGCTCGATCCCTGTCAATACCATGATGGACATATCTTCTGGATTTCTCAGCCTCGTCTCACAAGCTTTTGTCATGTATTTATCCATCAAGATCTCGAGCTGTGTACATGCCTCGTCCACATCAGTGACGCAGGCAATCCAATCGTCGGTGCCCTCCTCAACTGATCGCTCGACGTCATAGAGAGTAACGTCAGGGTCGGCAGCATATGCCTCGTCAAAAAAAGTTCCATTCGAAGACAAGAAGTCCTCAATGGTGCCTCGGCGACGATGGCTGGGATGGAAGGGACTACCAGGTAGTTGGAAGGGAGGATTCACGAGAGCGTTGCAAATATAGTCACGGCTGTTCAGGAGCGAGAGCTGTGTGTCTCTGGTGAGTTCATCCTGAGAAGGATTCCGAAATGGGGATGGGCGAGCGTTCAGCTGCTCCCACCTGGCGTCAAGGATCTCTCGAAGACAAGTGCATGTCTTCAGTGCCATTTCGGTGAGCCAGTCGGAGGTAGAAGAGCCAAGCTTGGTTAAACGCCGAAGAATTCGAGATGACATCAGGTGAAGCAGATCACTGGAAAGACTTGTATTGCTTTTGTCCCTTGCAAGGGCGCACATGAGGAAGAGTATGAAACGTTTGTAGAAAGCACGGCCAAGAGAACGATTAACTGTCGTCTGAATTGCGACTCTGACAAGAAGCCAAAGGGCCGAGCGACGCCATACATCCTTGATTGCACCCTTGATCTCCGACGACCGGCCAACGTGGTCATGAACACGTTTAATGATGTGGGAAACGTCAGCAGTGTGACGAACACCCCAGATGTTGGCGAACGGTGCAGTGCATTTGGTTACAGGGGGAACAACAGCAGTGCGACCAATACGTTGCAAGACGCCATTAAGCAGTGCATTGATGTATTGTGGATCAGTGGGACGAGGGAGAGCAAGATTCGAGTCGACATCGCTGAGGCGAGAAAGAAATTTGGCAAGTTCGAATTGGAACTCCCCATTGTCAAACACCTCGTTGGGCATCTCGACCGCCGATCCAGGATACGAGCATATCAGAGGCTCTGGCGTTTTCTTAACGGCATCTTCGCTTGGGGACACCTCGAATGCCTCGCACAGCATACAGTTCTCCCGCTTCGTGAGGATAATCCCGGCATTTTGATGCCGGATGAAAAATGCAAGGGCATCTAGAGGTTGTCAGCACGGCCTGGGATCTGTGGGGAACGTGCGAACGTACCTCCCGTTTGCATTCCCCGCAGCTGGGAGATGACATGGTCATTGTCCATGCGCTCCGACTGAACGGAGGCTTGTAAGTTGTCTAACATCTTTGTGATGCGTTGCCACTGAGCTTGCTCAGAGGTTCCGCAGAGGTGGGTGCCATAAGCATGGGCAGCACCGCACACCGCACGCGCGAGCGAATAACTATTCTCTGGGGTATTGTCGTTTTCGTCAGGGGGGCAGACAGGAAGAAAAACATGAGTAAGAATATGGACGAATGCTAGTGAATTCGTCGTTTGAAGATTGGGGTCATCAGCGGAAGAGGCGGTAGACATGGTGGTATTAGGGTAAGGACGCTGGCAGGCGAGGACCCAGCAAGTCACTGGGGACAAACTAGACCAAATTGAACGTCTGCCACGAGTTCCTTCCTCTCAATTATTAACGCCATCATTTAAGTTGTTCAGTCCTAGCCCGAGAACAAGATGATAAACACCCACGAATGGCAAGATTTGTGAGTCTTCGATTCACGAAAGCGTTGGGGACAAGAGACGGAGCTTACCATGCGAATCATTCAGCCATTGTTGTTGTGGGGAATGCTAGCCACAGTAGGAAGAGATAGCCTCATAACCGTTCAGGCTGCTTACGGACGTTATGATCTTTCGAGTCCTTTCTTGATCTTGACAGAAACTTTGTGAGTCTCCGAGTCGAAGTCGCATCCCTCGGTGATTTGTGCATGACAGCTCTTCTCAGGAAGCACAGGAATGGTGTTCAACAATATTTCCTTTCACACTACATATCCTGGGGTAGTTAACAGGTGCGACACACGGGCATGCTTGTAAGTTTTTCAGGTTATAGATACGTACCTGTATTTACTGACATAGCCTGCATCATAGTAGGTGTGTAAATCCATATTGGTGTATTTTCGTGTTCCATAAGTTCCCAACCATTTTCTATTGCGTGTAGGGTCTACTACTCGCTATTGGAGCGGGGAAAGAGATTGTTGCATTTCCAATTACCCAGTTCAGCCGATGCGTACAAGTCCGGAATGCTCTCGACAGCCTCCCTGGGTGACTCGCCCAACGAGCTTGGGTTTAGTCGTTGCAACCTCTGCAGTTGCACGAATTCGTGGTGGGCCTTCACTCGATTCTGACGCACATTAGGACCTGCTTCGATGCGTGGAAGTGCTTGGTGACTTTTACTGAAAAGAAACGGGAAATCTCATTTCAGCGTGAAGGTGGATTCCAACTACCAATCTGTCTTTGGGAACACACCTGGACATCCTATTGTCCAGGAGTACCTTGTTCCTTGAGTAAGTACACTCGCTGCGAATGACAAAATGTCTGTCTCTAGTGTACTGTCCCCAACTATTGGCTGGCAGCGATGACGACATCTCTATACATGAGAATCCTCTTCTCCCCATGACACATGACACAACCATTTCTCGACTATGTTGCTCCTGGTCACTTCGGATAACTTCATCCCACCCAGTTGGATGGATGGTTCAGGAAACGATCCCCCCGCATTTTGTCTAGTGATATGACCTCTGGTTCGAACTCCACTTAGACAATGCTTGGAGTATGCTAAATGCTGAGAGTCATCAGAGCGCCGCCGCATTACAGACAAACCCGGGATTTCGATGTGTTTACTTTTGCGATATGTTGTACGGTGACATGTTGAAAGGATCGTCGACTTTTTGGAGGATCTTGGAATCAAGGTACTCAAAGCTTATACAGTGTAGCGGTGACACAGGCGCGCTATAATGTAATACACGTTGTGTGCATGCTTGGATGTATGTAAAGAAAAAAAGTGAAATTGAAAACCAAGATGCTCGAGGTCACGGGGGAAAATGAAAGAAAGCATTCGGCGAGCGTTGGCCCAAAGAACCAAATCGAGGTGGCGCCGAAGCGGCAGCCGAGGCGCACAAACAACTGCTCCGCGAGCAAGGACAAGGATAATTTGGCCGCCGTTGCCGGACAGTCTCGGATGGTCCTTTGAAAAACGGGGCCGAAAAAGTCATGATGCAATGAGATCGCTAGAATCGTCATGAGGGCACGCATGGTTTTCACAATGGTACGCAAGGCTAGCAATACAAGACAGGCACGGATCATGATTCGTCTGTCAGTGTCATTTCGAACCACGAAAAACGTACAGCAAAGAAAATCATATTCAGCAACAAGATATGCAACAACGGAGGGGGCAATCTCCATGTATGGTTTCTGCACTGACGACGTTCCGCCTGTCCATCTTGATCTGCGCGATCCACACCTTGCGAGTTGTGAGGTGTGAATTCAGGTCGTTGGACCATCCTGAGCGCCACGATAGTTTGAGAGGATCGGGACGCAGATGCAGATGGGGATAGGGATTGGCAAGGATGAGAGTCACCCTGTTCAGCAGACGTGTCGTGCGTCTCTCTAAGTGGAGATAACATTGATGCCTTAGGTAGAGCGCGAAAGAGCAGATCCACCAATTTCGGGACAAGGATGGATGCGGCCCCCGTTGACGAGCCAACGTCACGAGTCACTGAAATATTGAGCTGACCCACAGTACGCTCCTTCAAAACTCTCGTGAATGGCACTGGATCAGCAGGATGACAGACCTACCTACAAGCTCCTGTGGCTCATAGCTGAACTGAAGACGCGACATAGAGTAAGGCACCCTTTAAAGATTTTAAAGATAATACGAGCAAGAAGTCTGGAAGAAATTCAAGAAGCAGATGGAAGAGGAGTGGGGATAACGAGACGCCGGCCATCATATTGTGACTAGCCGACACGCGATTTCTAGAAGTGGAGGCGTTACGAGCATGGTGAGGGCGTCACTGCATTTCTGCCTTGGTCCATGATCCTTGAAGCACTGGTCGGACCAGACATATTTGTCCCTGTCGTGATTGGCACAGAGTCCGTGAAAGTGGTGTCGGCGAAAAGGTTTCTCGGACACTGCTATGCTCGTCATCCGCCCACGTCTTTCTCCCTTGGGGCCGATATTCATCATGTTCTGTGCTTGGGCCAGCTGGGCAAGACTATGACTGATACTAGGAAGCCCACAGTTGCTGGCGACGTTGCCCGTTCCCAATGAGCTGTTGTTGACGGAATGATAACTCCCATCACGTAGTTTATCAAATATCCGAGTTGGCTGCTCCGTCGAGTCCACCTGAAAGTCGATATGGTAGGCGACTTCATCAGTTTCTTCAGGCGTATTATGTACGCTACCACGAAGGGATGATGGTGACGAGATCGATAAAGGCCAGCCCGCCCTTTCTATAATTGATCAGGGTTGTTTGGAAAGCAAATTCCGCATGCAGGAACCGGTCAAGCCGAATATACTTGGGAGGCCAAGGCAGTTAAGGGGAGAGAGGGTGGGTCTGGCATTCGTGATCGTGTATGATGTGGGTTTGGATGAGCCTACGGATGGGGGTTCGTGGTGATCTCGAGCGAGGGCAGTGGCTGCTGTCGCGGATCCACGCTCACAGTGGAACGGGGAAAACCTAGGGAGGCGTTGGAGTGTTGGAGGTGTTGCTTCTGTCTCGAGATCGGACTCATGGAAGAGGACGTGGGGTGACGCACGGTGCAAACCCGTTGTTCGCGGATCAGAACGATGCAAACGGTGCAGGTGAGCGAGTATGGGCGGCCCATTCAACGGCGCTCAGTGAGCCTGCGAACGAACTTCCCGAATAGGACTAGTTTCTTTGTCATGGCCCACGACTCGGACATTCTGCCGTCCATGCCTCCAGCTCGGTGCCGCATGGATGCGAAAGTGATCTGGATATCCTCGAGACCCTCGCCCCACCGTTATATAGGCGGAATACCCTGAGGAACACTTCTCTCTTTGGGACTCATAGCTTGTTGCACGCAGATGACGATGACCTCACGTTGGATATAATCTACTACCCATACCCTCCCACTAACGGGGGTCACGGACATCGCGTTGTGGGCGGTGCTGGTTACCCCAGCCAATAACACGCTCCGCACGCCAAGCATCACCCGGATGTGATGAAGGAGCCTTCCTGACATTTTCTTCCCAGTTCGTGACCCAGTGGTGACGAGCACCACGTCGGTGAGCAGAGCATCCTGAAGCGGATGTACACCCCAACGCTCCTCTCACCGATGTTTTCGACTAATAAGCACCCAGGTGGAGCCTGCTTTTCAGACCAACAGTCTTCGCGCTCGTCAGCGGAGGGAAATGACAGTGTGAGCCACAAGTGTTCCCATTTAACCGCGAGACTGGCTGAATGTAGTACAACTAGATTGGCCATTCTGGCCTCTGTACTGACGTAGCCTCTCCTACAAATATGAGTATCATGTACCTTGTCATGCCAGACGTCCGTCAATACAGATTTTCTCCGGAGCCGGTGTCGACAATGACACTCTCACCGGTCTATAGTCTACTGCCTAAGGATTCTTGGATGGAAACCGAATGTTGAGATTGGTTCTTTCCAATGGGCCCCTTGACATTGCAATGTCCTGACAAGTATTGATGGTCCAAGATATCTACGTGGATGGACAGGACACTCGCATCAGTCTGCACTTTATTGATCCTCTTGGACACTCAGAGTTCTTTTCTGTCGCCATCTCCGATCTACCAGTTGACTACTTCGAGACCCTCCTCGTCTCTACGACCTTTGGATGCACGCGATAACAGCATCTCCTAAGGAATGTCTTCTTGCTTTGGGGCTCGTAGCTCGTTGCACGTAGGTGACCTCGTGTTGGATATAATCTACCACACATGCCCTCTCACTGATGGGCATCATGGACATTGCATTGTGGGCGACGCTGATTATCCCAACCAATAACACGCTCCGTATGCCAAGCATCACCCGGATGCGATGAAGGAACCTGCTTCTTGACATTATCTTCCAAGTCCATGACCCAGTGGTGACGAGCACCAGGTCGGTGAGCAGAGCATCCTGAAGCGGCTGTACACCCCAACACTGCTTACCGGTGTCTTCGACTAATACACGCTCAGGTGGCGCCTGCTTTTTCAAACCAATGGTCTTTGCACTCATTTCGAGCAGCTGGCTTGTCTCGCTATCATAATGTCAGGTAAGATCCCCTTGCTCCAGAGAGCCAGAGCAAGTGGAGTACCATCCCCACGAGAGTGCGCTATGGCTTTGACGTGTCCACCGATGCCAGGAACCGAAACATGGTCGTTTCGAGGACATTATCCACGACGGCTTGCTTATTTCTTCACACCAAACCAACCCAGCCAAACTCGACACCCAGGCTATCCATTATCAGTCCCACTCTCCAAGAACACATGACGGAATAGTTACTGGACTATAACACGACCTATGCAATTGATGGTCTCGGACAAACCCATTGCGCTTGCCAGGACACCCGCAAAGTATGATCAATACGACCGTCTGCATTCTAGCTTTATCTTATCTGCTGCTCACCGTGCTCTTGGTCTGCTCGACGCTTCGCAGCCATGGCATCCACTCGTACCCCCATCCCAAGTGTGATGCGAGTCGCACGAGGGTGCATCGATGTAAAGACATGCATGTCTTCAGTGCCATTTCGGAGGGCCAGTCAGAAGTAGAGGAGCCAAGCTTGGCTAAACACCGGAGAATTTTAGATGACACCAAGTGAAGCAGATCACTGGAAATACTTGTATTGCTTTTGTCCCTTGCGAGGGTGCACATGAGGAAGAGTATGAAACGTTTGTAGAAAGCAAGTCCAAGAGAATGATTAACCGTCATCTGCATTGCGACCCTGACAAGAAGCCAAAGAGGCGAGCGACGCCAAACATCCTTATTGACAGTCCTGGTCTTGGCCGCGCCTTCAAGTGCATGCAGCTCCTCGTGCAACCGCTGGTTCGCAAACTTGAGTTGTTGAAGTTTGTATTGCCAGCTTGACCCTGAATGGTTTCCAGTTCCTCGAAGAGTGATGTGCCGGGCGAATGCATCAAGGGACCTGGCTCTTCGGTATCGTCCTGTACATCTATCTTGATCTGCACTTGGCTCGGTGCGTGGCCAGGACTACGGCAAAGTCAGAGTTGGTGTTGTTGTTCGACTGGTACTCGGCGGTAGACAGCATGGTAGCCTGATATACAATGAGACACAATGGCTTATTGAGCGGATGGATGAGTGGGATAGATGTATCACCCCTTGAGGACATCGAGGACGTCACATGCTGTCGGACCGCGGTGTACGAGCTGCACGGGAATCATATGCAATTCTCTATGCACCAGAGATGTCGTCACGACCGAGGGTGGAGGGTCGACCATGTTCTTCACCTACACGCACCAAGGCAGGAAGAAGAGAAAGTAAATTCTCTAAACGACCAGGATGGAGACTGGAAGGGGAAGAGACATACATCGAACATATCCCACTTGGGCAACTCACCTTCGACACGTTCTCTCATGCCACTGCGAGTATCTCGCACAGATACTCCTCCCAAACATGTCACTAGTTCCCCACCCGAGCACGTCCCTCACGCTCCCAGACACCACTAGGAAGGCACCCCGGGACGACAACAGCGCTCAAAATTTCAATGGATCGATGAATGCTCTAGCTGGCTCACCCGAAGATGTCTCACATAGCATCGCCCTGACAATCAAAGAATGGTCAGAACTATGTCTACCAGGCGGGAAAAAGAAAGAAACCTGCCGTCAGACGTGAACCACCGTAGACATCTCCTCGTTTGCACCAGACATTACCAATGCCACCTGCCTTGTCAATGCTACCCCACCACACGACAGGCCCTCACCGCGCACGCCCAGGGAGTATGATCACTTTCTGCCCCTTTCCTCGGCCAACATGGAACCTAATACGGCGCTCGAGCCAAACATACGGTGGTGCTGTTCCATCAGACCGGTCGTTTAGAGAGTGTCCCCAACGATGATGGTGATTGGGATGCCAATGCGGATGTCAATTAGGAAGGATGAGAGCCATCCTGCTCGGTGGAGGTATCCAGCGTCTCCCTAAGCGGAGAGAGCGTCGACGCCTTGGGTAGAGCGCGACAGGGCAGATCCACCGATTTGGGGACAAGGTTGGATACAGCCCCCGTCGACGAGTCAACATCACGAGTCCTTTGACACCGCTATATTCATCATCTGCTCTGTCTTCCTCCCTTGAGACCGATATTTGTCTTGTTCTGCGCTTGGGCCGGCTGTGCAAGACAATTATTGATACAAGGAAGCTCACCATTGTTGGCGACGTCACCTGTTGCCCACGAGGTCATGGTAGAATGATAACCCTCATTGAGTAGTTTATCGAGTAGCCGAGTTGGCCGCCCGTCAAGTCCACCTGAAATCCGGTATGGTAGGCGACTTCATCAGCTTCATCGGGCGTATTGTGTACGCCACCACGAAGAGGGATGATGGTAGCGATATTGATGAAGGCCTGCCTGCCTGTCTATGATTGACCATGGTCGTTTGGCATTCCTTGGAGGACAAAAGCAATGTTCGCATGCAGGGAACGGCCTCTGGGACGCGAAGCGACGTGGTTCACCTTTCGTGTTGTTGCCAGTTGAAGACTTGCAAGAAGCAGCAATTACATCCAAGAACATCTTGCTTGCTATACCCCGTTAGATGGCGGAAGAACGTGGGAGAAGCGCATAAAATGGGGTAATTGATCGTCTCATATCCACAATGACGAGCATGACAGATCCATGGGATGGAGCTGAATGGTGGGATTGGCGCGGTTCACTACCCTCGAGAGAGAGGACGTGCCAAAGGGTTGAAGGCGAATCTACTGGGCGGCTGAGAGCAGATGGGGCGGGCATGGGGAGAGAGGGAGCAGGGACTGGAGTAAGGACATCCAAGCTGGGAGCCCGCGACTGGGGGAGGCATTCCGGTGGCCTCGAGTGGTTCTGAAACTGCTGCCGCGGAGAAACGAGGAGAGCAGAGTTCTAAGCGTGCGAACGGACTATGAATTGCAAATTCCGGCGCTCTCCGGATTCGCATCGGCGTTTAGCACGTTTCTTCCCCTTCGATACTATCACCTACCCCCGAACTGGCACCTACCCCCTTTTCGGCACTCCACTAAACACATAACATTTTCACTATTTTATTATACACATCCTAGTTCTCGTACTATACATACATCTACGAAGTTGAACGGAGAAAAACAATGCAGTAGTTCTCTTGATCGTGAAGTTGGTGTTCGTCACACCAGTTGTCACTCGCCGCGTGTATGCCGAAGCGGAGTTTCAAATATATCCCAGTCGGGTCGACACGTCAAACGCATCGTATCACACCCAAGAGTCTGTCGGAGGGTGAACAATTGACGGAAATTTGATGTTACCTGAAGTATGTCGTGCGACTGGAAGTGTGACACCCGGATCGACGAGGCCAACCGCCCCCTGATAACGGCGGGTCGGGGAAGGTGAAAATAGCGCGAAAAAAAAACACGCACGCGGGAATCGAACTGATGACTTCCAAAAGTGAAAAAAAATGTAACAGCAACCACTAGGCCACAAGGCCACTAACATAGTTGCTTCATTCTTGTTATATGAGTAGTTACACATAGTGTTTTTTTTAAGGACATATTTGCCAGTGAAGGATTTCAATAGATTGGGAAGTGATGAACGTTTGCCCAGGCCATGCATAACTACTCATATAACATGAATGAAGGAACTACCTCAGTGGGCTTGTGGCTTATTGGTTAGTGTTCCATTTTCTACTTTTGGCAGTCATGAGTTCGATTCCCGCGTGCGTGTTTTTTTTTTCGTGCTATTTTCACCTTTCCCAACCCGTCGTTATCAAGTACATCCCATGGTCGGTTGGCCTGGCACGATATACTTCAGGTAACAACAGTTTTCCGTCAATTGTTCACCCTCCGACAGACTCATTCGGGCACGCGAGGCCGGAGTTTGAATCCAGCGGTGTGACGATCTGTGACAATTCGTGAGTATTTGGAGTGCCGAAAAGTGGGTAGGTGCCGGTTCGGGGGTAGGTGATAGTAGGCCATCTGAGAAGCTGAGGAGTAACGTTATCGCTTGACGACTCTCTGACAACCTTTGTGATAATTTTGAAGCCCTTTCATTGGCTGGTGAGCTCTACGCGACCCAAAAAAGTGCACCCAGATTCATGCCATTCCTTTTTCGTCGACCAAAGCGAGGTTAAGTATAACCTCGCTTGACTTTGTAGATGCTACTTACGTAATGGGAATTAAATTGATATTTACCTGGACCCTACAGTGGTGGGATTAGTAAAGGACTTGAATCTGTCGGAACTCGGTGTCAAACTATAGCGTGCTGGGCCACCAAATAGCTGCGTGCTGATTGTTTGTGCATTTGGACCGCCATATTGATCAAGATCAAGCTAAACATCGCCGAACAAGCGCTACGAGCGCAAGCGATGGCTTGAACTCACCAGGCAAACTCGATGCCCCAAACCGCCCCACCTTGGCCCACTCATCCACCACCCAAACCCCCCACAGCGCGAGCCACCCAAACATCCACATCCAGCCCCAAACATTACCCACCCGTCTCCCTGTGGTTTTTGTCCAAATGCGCTCAAGCACCACCCCGACACCATTCATCACCCAGAATCCAATGATGGCGACCGAGTTCCCGCCTCGTCCGAGGGATCGAAGGTCGATGTCGTGAACGATGCCAGAGACCAAAAAGGCTCCAAACAGGCCTCCAAGCCGGCCAAATAGGCAATTAAACGGCTCACTACCCAGGTTCAAAACCACGTCACGCGACATTTGATGCCACCGACGGCCCCAAAGTTCGGACAATGAAGTCGATAACCACGGAGAATCGAAAAGGGGTGGCCATTGAGAGGGATGCTGCTGGAACAAGACGATGCATAAGATCGCCAGAAATTGGTAGCCCAACTGTAACACAAAGTACGCCATCCAGACCGTCAAGAGGGACACGAATACAGCTCGCAGGGGTTCTAGGAGGGGTGGGAGGGTGTGGTCAAATAGAGAGCCACCGTTGAGTGAACCAAACGTTTCCGGGGACAATATGCAGATGATCTGAAGGCATGCGTCGAAACCCAAGGCATGAAGGGCCAATCGGGCTGCCGACAAGAGAACAAAGGCAATTCGCGAATCCGTCTCAAAGGCGGGCTTGGGGACAACGAGCCCTCGCGGCCAGTTCCACCCGATGCCTCGCTTGTTGTACATCAAGTCCAGGGCGTTCCAGAATGCTGTGTAGACGCTCTCGGAATCTAATTTGCTATGTTTGTTCAAAGGACTCTGACGCCGAAAAGGCTCTCGAGCAACAGCCCAAACAATACCCCGCATTGAGATGTAACACATATGAGCCTAGGATAAACCACATCAATGGCATGCAACACTGGACCAGGATCACTCACGATGAGCACGGTGTTCATATGGACCTGCCTGGGATCACCTCCCGACATGTCGACGAATATACCGCGCCAAGAAAGCCACACAATGAGAGGCAAGAACGCAAGGCGGTAGAAGCGCGTCCCGTTGAGTTGAACCAGTACTCCCATAAAGTATAAACACACTCCAGGTGGAAGAATATACGCAAGTAAAGTGGCCCTTGTGAGGGCGATCTTTTGCGACGCCGCAAACACGCCTTCAACACTGTGAACGGTTATACAAGGTCATGAGGATCCTTGTTGACGGGAAACGTGAAGAAACCGACCTTGTTTGCGTGGCCATAGCCTTGTGGGGTGTGGAGGGTGGATCCTGGAGTGAAATCAATCTGTTTTAAACCGGATGCGGGCAACGAGGCACGCTCGTAGTTTTAACAGTTCCAATCGTAATAGTGAACCAAAAAGGTCTGGTATGTACCACCGCCTCATGCTCCTCGGTCGTGAAGCGGAATTAGAATCACTCCTATCGAAAATAACATGCAGCGCGCCACATCCGTGGCAACTAGTCTGGTGACCAGCCCGCCGTGGCAACACCCGATACAAGTAACGACGCCAAGGCACCTGCCGACGATGCAGCGGATGGTTTTCAAAAACGCCTTCAAGGCTTCAAGAAACTTGTGTAATTATCATTCAATAAGTAGATTGTTTTCAGGATCGATGGTCACCATGTAGTACTTCCATAGTAACACCCGCACTCCTCCCTCGCTTCGGCGCGTTGTGCCTCCGCTCGGTGGTGGTAGTGCTCCCACATGTAGTAGCTACTTGTGGTCGGCGCTGCCGACAATCACCTTACTTGGCGGTACCCTCCTTACAGGCCTCCAGAGCGACCAGGGACGTCCCTGAAACGAGAGAAATGAGCGCACCAACGAAACGGACGCACCGCGTCGAGATAGTGGCCCTAAGGATGTGGAGGAGGGCCGGAGAAGCATCGAGGGTGATTGGGACTGCCAAATCGATGTTGACAACGCCAAATGCGATTGGATATGCCACTCAAGCAAGTAGCCCGAAACGAACATGCCACGTAAAGTACCAGGCCAAGGGGGCATGGAGGCGAGAGTGTCGAGTTGAGATATGTCAAAGGGCGATCGAGAGCGCCAAATCGATGGCGCCGGCGTCAGATGGGATGGGAAACGAGGGACACGGATGGCGCAACGAGTGGCGACACGCGCTACGAGTGGAAACGATTCGAAACGAGGTCGCTAGCTCGAGGCAAGGGTCAGAGTCAGCAATTCACGCGCAACGCTACGACGGGCATACCTGAGGCATCCAAACTACCTTCCAAGCGTCCCAGACGGCCCATTGAGGCTGTCGACCCGCCCCGTCGACGAGGAGGACTCAAACCGAATGCTAGAAAAGTCAATCAAGCCAGCCCCACTAACCAGGTTATAGGGTCGCGTCGAGACTGTTTCTGGAGAGTCGGGCCGTTCGAAATAGTTGTATATGGACTGGGCGATGTGCTTCAAGTCGTTCACCTAGTGACCGTAGTGCCAGCCCGGTCGGGTTCCACCGAGGTAACCCGCGAGCGAGCTTCAACCGTCCGTTCGAGCTAAGAAGCTTCTCACGCGATGGCCCGACTGTCTGGACTAAGTTCAAAATGTTCATTCTCGAAATAAAAATGGCCATGGTAAGGTTCCAAGTCTGGTAAAGATTTTCCAACCAAGCACGAGCGGGGCCGGTAGATATACTGGTGGTGTCACTCATCTGCGCAATTCAGGTATTCAGTATTGTCCGTGCCAAGTGAAGGAGCAGCTGGTGCATTGCTAATGGGTATTTAGCAGATTCGGAATTCTCCGGTGAGTTTAATCGAGGCCACCCAATAACAATCACGAGCGAGGAACATAAGGCGGTGGTACCAGTAACCAGACGTGTTCACCCGAGTTTCCCATAACGGCTCGAGACTAGGAACGTGTCTGGTTTTAAACCAATCGATTCGACACTTCAATTGCGACACCCGGGTCATTGACAGGATCCACCCTCCATACCCCACAAGGCTATGGCCATGAAAACAATGTCAGTTTCTTCACGTTCCCCGTCAAGAAGGATCTTCATGACCTTGTATAATCACTCACAGTGTTGAGGGTGTGTTTGTGGCCGAGTTGCAAAAGATCGCTCTCACAAGGGCCTCTTTTCTTGCGTACATCGTTCCACCTGCAATGTCTTTATACTTTATGGGGGTACTGGTTCAACTCAACGGGACGCGCTTCTACCGCCTTGCGTTCTTGCCTGCCCTCGTGTGGTTTGCGTGGCGCGGTACAGTCATCGACATGTCGGGAGGCGATCCCAGGCAGGCCGGGATGAACAACATGCTAATCGTAAGTGATCCCGGTCCAGTGTTGCATGCCATTGACGTGGTTTATCCTAGATTCATATGTGTTCCGTCGCAATGCGGGGTACTGTGTGGGCTGTTGCTCGAGAGCCTTTTCGGCGTCAGAGTCCTTCGAA
>JBBPSD010000817.1:0-15567 GCA_038093415.1 Xerocomellus chrysenteron | reverse complement strand
CACGCTTGGTGTTGGTCAGTACTACAATGTGTCGCACGATCGCCCTTCCTTGACGAACATGTGATAGCGTCCTATTTACCTCTCATATCCCATCTTCGCAAGATTCTCGCAAAAGCACAAAAGAAAAGCTACACGATCAGCGTTGGAAAGCTCAACCCCGCAAAACTGGGGAACTTTATGGAAATCGAGTGCTTCGTTTTGGCGGCCTGTCCGGAGAATAGTGTCATCGAATCGAAAGTACGTCTATCAGTTGACCAATCATATCGTTTTATCCCAAAGCTGCCATGCAGGAATTTTATCGACCCATAATCACGCCATATGAATTAGAAGTTGCGCTCCAGGCTGAGGGTACATGGAGTGGCCGCTATGTGTTGGATTTTGGACGATTGCTCGCTGAATATGGCTGTTGGTATTCTTGTCCCCGTTGGTCATATGCTCTGACCCCGATCACTTTGAAAAGCTCGCAATGACACTTCGAACGATGAGGAAGACCGAGATCCGGACCAACCAACATTTTCACTCGTCACCGGAAAATACCGCCACGCCAAGCGGCTCGGTGGTAAGATACCAATGTTCCCGATTACTTGGTCTCCAACGCCGTTTATCTGCAGCCCCTGAACCTTCTGACGGCGACACGTCATCCCCGAACGCGGTAGTTCTTCGGAACCAAGATGGGACAATGACAGTACTCCCGGAGAGTGCCGCAGGTGCGTGTCGTGGCGCACAATGCAAGCTTGCTTTGATCTGATTTCACATGCATTGTCTGACAGGACTGTACCTGCAATCTCGATCTTTTCGAGGTTTGGAAGCGAGAGTCGGCGAGGATGCGCCGAGTATACTGGAACAAGGTCGTAGTGGCATTGCTCGGGGGTACGCGGATGATCACGCGACCGCGGATGAGGCACAGGCAGATTCATGATAGCAAGGGGGGGTCGGAGGTCGGAACCGTGGTTTGATGCAACTTGAATGAGGCAGCAACATATTCGAAGCTGATCTTCGTTGTGTCGATTTGCACGCTGCCTTTCCGCCAATAATATTGTCATGTTAGTTCGCCTACCCTACAAAGAACAAAGCGTCGTTCCCTAGACAGCCTTTCGAGCTTAGCTGTTGTCAGGCGAACCGCTTGCAGTCGACCCCGAACGACGCAGGAGCATCGACTACTAATACTCCCAAATCCTCTGTGCGCCAGCGGACCTGTCCGTCAAACGTTCTGACAATAGCCCTTTGGAGGTCAAAGGGCTATTACCTTCAAAGGGTTATTGTTAGAGCGTGCCACTCTAGACAGGAATGCACACAGCTGCTCATCCGGATATAATCTCCACCACGAATCAAGCACAACATTCGGAATTCAGAGCGGTCCCCAACTCAAACACCCACCAGCACCGAAAACGCAATGGCTATCGTGAACCCATCCATGGGGCATAACACCTTCAACGGATTTTTCTATAACCAGGGCAGGAGGCTCACTAACATGCAAGACCCTGGTGGTGAACTTGATAGTATGATAACTCGAGCGACCTGGATTAGAGTCGCTGCCATGATGATGGAATCACCTGGGTGCGTCGATACGTCTCCACACGCATGATTCCGCTGACATTCATCACAGAAAATGGCGTCCAGATTTCGACGATCTTCTGACCTCGTTCGCGCAGTTCCGACGAGGGTGATTGAAAGGAGACGGGAAAGAAGGGTATCAGAGGCATCGGGGAGTAGTGGGTGAAAATACATTAGCTTTGTGCAAAATCACGTTTACGAGTTTGAAGGCTTCTTACTTTTCTGCCGTGCGTGTTGCACCCTTAGGTCAGGAATATGATTGTGCGTTGGTTGGCCTGGTAAGTACAGGCCTGACCTAATGATGAAGAGACGACTTGACCAAGACCTGGATGTGTCCGTCCGTCCGTCATGTCGGAGAAGTGGTCAACATTCGAAGCTGAAAAGTCGATGGCGTGTTAGAAGAGGAGTGAATGATACCCTATGTGTGGTTGGTGCGTCTGGGTCTTTTGGTTGGAATTTTCCCTCACGACGATATCGTTGGATGATGAAGATGCTGGATGCCCTGCGGCTGCCAAGGTGGAAGACGACAGCATCACGGATGCAAGCATTTCAGATCTAGGTGCGTGTGGGAGATGGAACTTGCCACGACAATGACTGCACGAGAACAATGGAGGCTGCCAGCTTTCAACTTGGGCCGATTCTGGGATCTGACTACGAACTTGTCGGGCTGATTGTCACAGCAACTCCAACAAGTGAGAAGAGAGAGTTGGTATTGTATCACCCGGCTATGCTATTTGAGTTGACGGGGAGTGTTGTGTGATTCGGCGACGAGACAAGATGGTAGTTTTGTTGTAACTTGTAAGTGTCAAGTTCCTCCGAGTGAGAGTACGTGACGTTCAATTGTGTTGTGTCACTTGGACCTGCTTGGACACACTGCTGCAAGAGCTGTCAGACCGTCATCGGTAACAGCCTTTTTCCGAGTTTAGTTGTTGTCAAATACTAACCCGCATGGACCCGAGATCAAAGCAAGGCCAACGACTTGGCACCTGCCATCATAATCATTTACGGCCCATACTCTGCTGTGCCGGGCCAATGCGCCATGCACGGGCCTCCCAGGCATTTCCTCACCTTGAGGCTTGGACCTACTTATCCCAAATGCGGGCCAATATTCCGAGGTGAGACGGACACCGCTGATTATGAAACAGCTTTGACAACAGCACTCAAGTGGATGGCATGTCCAAGCGCCTTTTCCGCTTTGGTGCTGCGGTAGGCCGAAGCATCGCGGCCTGTGATAGATATAAGGATCATCACTCGCGCTCCACGGAGTCCACCGTTCCATCACCCGCGAAATCGAAATTGTGATCTACACACTACTCCCATCCACCAACCCCAACCCCAGCCCCAACCACACTCTCATCTACTCACCACCATGACTAGCGCGAGTGCCCTCGTGGACTCCGTCGCACTCTTGCTCTTCCAAAATATTATGGAGGGCATAGACACTGGGAGGATCGCCAACTTGAATACTGCTCAGACCGAAGTCAAAGCTGCCGTAGCTGAGCTCAACCGCAGGCGGCTACTTGAAGGGCCTACCCACATCGATGACCTCGTCGGGTATGTTGTTTTACTCGTCATACCTCCACGTAGACTGATGTCCTTCCTGCAGAAAACTGATCGTGGAAATCGGGACTCTTCATGAGAAAGTCGCAAAGTGCGAGTCGCAGCTTTCCGAGTTCCATACCCGGGCCGAAGCTCTCAAGGAAGAGACTACTCAGATTGTTGCACGCACGGAGGCGTGTAACTTGCTGGTAGAACAGCAGCGGAAGGAGAATGTCAAGGTTCTCGCTGCTATGGAAGGGGTGAAAGCGAACATCTCCACCGCGCCGCCCCCTTGCGTCGCCCCGGCACCATCTCCAACAGACCCTATTTTACGTCCTGCACCTTCCAGGATGGCTGTCGTATCGTTCCCCGGAGGCCCGCGAACCGTCACAATCCATCCCCCTGACAGTCCAAGCTACCAGTCGACCATCCGTGACGAGAAAGGGGATGTCATTATTACCCTCAAGGGCACCAAACCGTTGCGTCGAGAAGGCGCTTTCAGAGGACCGCTTGAAGACGTTGATTGGCTCGAGATCACCCGCGTTTATGGCCGTGGTGCCGAGGTACCAGGACCTCGAGTCGTCCCACCCATTCCTCGCTGGCCCGATCAGCCTCAGCCGTCGTCTTGTCCCCCTCCTTCCCGCGCTCCCAGCGACATCATCACCAGGCAGCGCCAGCTGTCAACAACCATGCAAACGGACGCATTCGGTCGTGTTCTAGCTCCGGATTATCTCATCAACGCAAAGTCACCCTCACTACCTACCGGCATGTCCTCTTCTTCGTCTTCCCAAGATTCGCAGTATTCTTCGAGCGCGAAGCCTGAAATCGTCTCCACCACCCCATCTTCGACACCTCCTTCCCCCTCTTTCGGAAGAGGCAAGAAGCGCACTCGGCACGAAGAGGACGAGGGGGTGCCATCGAACACTGAAACGCGCGAGGTAGTTCCTCGGCTGATCGAAATGCGGACCGTCAAGGAGCCCACAACACCCACTCCCAGTGTCAAGCGCGAAGAGTCTCACCCACCCGAAGGGCCCGCGAAACGCAAGAAGCTCCGCCCCTCAACGTCCTCGGAGGCATTGTCCGCCGGGTGTCTCTCTCGCACGCACATCCCGCTCGACCTCACGCATACGGTTTGACGTCGACAGCGCTTCCCAATTAGCCTGACGCACTTTCTCATCTTCCTTTTTCTCTCCTGTTTCCTTATTCTTATCTCCTCAATGAACTATTAAAGAACGAGCGATTGTTTGAGTTGATCGGGAAACAAGCGGCCGTAGTTTCCTGGTTTTCTCATCAAGCTTCCGCTCTACTTTTCTTCTTGCTTTACTCTGGTATTTTCCTTCTCTCTCATCTGCTTACTTTCTTGTCCTCTCAGTACGATAGTCTCACTGCGCGTTTGTATCTCGTCGTGTCTTGCAAAATCTAAAGGTGCGGGCCCCGGTTTGGTCCACCCTCGACGCTCCACGTGTGACGCAACGTTGTGATCAATCAAGATTCCCAGAATTACAAGAAACGCCCAAATAGCAAATCAACGGTTCATCGGGGACCTAGGATCCCACCAGAGCCATGGCGGTGACGCCAGCTGCCAAACTAAACAGTGCAAGCGCCTGTTTCCCCACACTGCTCCGCCATAAGATCGGATCCATCACGAAATCGCCGGCGAGCATCTCGACGCATGCAGCGTATGTGAGCATACCTGCCGAGATGGCGGACATGATCCCTTGAGTGAGACGCACCTGCGCTGAGGATATGAATGCATCAGCCTGACTCGAATCTAAGGTGGAGTGGAGCTCGGGACGTACCCATGTCGTCGTTGTGCTCAAAGACGAGTATCCCGAGAACGATGCCGGCGGGCGCGGTGATGCCAAAGAGACACGCAAGAGTTGGCTTGAGCATGCTCAAGTATTTAAATTCCTGCTCCTGAGACGAAGGTAGGGAGGCTATTCTTATGCCCAAGGAGAGTCCTTCAAAGAGCTGATGGAATATCACAGCAATCAAAAGGGTTGCTGCGCGATCATCGTTTAAGCAAAGGACTGGAGGGAAGACCGACAATGACGCACTGAAGTCCGGACCCGACGTTATCGACAGGGTAAGACCGATAATTAATGAATGAATCATGATGCCTAATTGTAATACCTTGACCGGCGTGAGTGGTGAGCGAGTCAATGAGTCAAGCGTAAGCCTCACAAGTATGCCAACGATCTGCCTCTTTTTTCCCACTTTGACCTTCCTCTCGTGTCCACGAAGATGGTGTTGTTGGTGGAGATGGTAATGTTCATGTGTATCTGTGAAGTTTTCGGTATCCTCAAACCCATGGTGGTGGTGATGGTCAGATTCACTGTGCTGCACGTGACCCGCACCGCCCGGTCGACCCGGCGCAAACTCCGCTGGGCCATACATGGTTGTAGGCCGACTGCGTTCGTGGTGCGACAGGTGTAAACTTCGCGATTCGTGTCTGTGGTGACTCTCGAAAAACTCTGATGCGTTGCCATCCACATGGTCGTGCGTATGGTGCACAGCACCATACGAGGAGTCCGGGCCATGATGAACATCGCTCAGTGTGTGATGGGAATCTGTTGTCCCGATAAGCGGTGTTCGTTCTGGATTAGAATGTTCTGCATCGGTGAATTTGGGCAGGGCCGTTGCGCATTCTAGATCTACAGGGGATTCGTCTCTCGGGGACGGTGCGATGGATGACGATGGTGAGCCATACGATTGCAGTCGGTCGACATAAGATGTCGACACATCTACATGTTCCCTATGATTAGGTGTGGAAGAGTGTAGCAGGGAGAACACTTGCATTCTACAAGAAATATGGCCAACAGAGAGCACAATCTGGCGGGACTATGAGTATGTTTCGTGTTTGGAATAGACGAAGAGCACGAACACGATTAGCCCAACATGTTTGCCTACATTCCAGCGAGCCAGCACCGGTGGGCTTCGGAGAGCTTCGAACGAGTCCTGCAGCAGGTGTACAAATGCTGTGGACAGGATGACACCTTGGTGATACGTTATCAGTTAGATGCGTGCAGAAGCGTTCTGGATGGCGAACACACCCGTTCCGAAATGTTTCCCGATGAAAAATATAATTCGGGGGATGCGGAGAAACGAGATACGTTTCGAGAGGGTCGGGAACGAGACGGCTGACACGAGGACATTAATCACGGGCTCGATAGTTACTGCGACCATTTGCGCCTCACCCAGGAGGGAAACCACGAAAATGGAAAACGTGGCAAGGATGCGCGTGTAGAGTGCTTCGGTTTCTGGCTCCATCAGGAATGCTCGGAAGCTGGTGTAATCTTGGGCACGAGGTTAGGTGCTATTCTTGAGTGTCTAGTGAAACACACCTTTTGCAGCAATGACTAGGACAATCTGCGCCGACTTTGATCGTGCTGGTGCCAGATTACTTCCGTACGTACGGATACCGCCAAGGGAATGTTTTGTAGTTGCGCAAGACCCGTAACCAAATCCGAGTGCCAGCGCTACGCAGCGGCGGCTAGACTCAGAGGAGCAACTCGGTCGCAATGGAACATGAGCTTGCCATAAACTAATACGTTTTAAGATCTACACCTGAACGAGTACCTCACCAGTTATCTCGTTTACGTAAGTCACCCCCACGATCACCACTGCAATCATCTTACTCAGAACTTAGAGCGCAGTGAGAAGATCATGCTTCCCGACTTCCAAGAGGCCCTAAAACCCACCAACCAGAGCCATTTGATTCCATTTGGAATAGCACTCAATTGACGAACACGGCTTATCTCCAAACAATGTGGTGTCGGCCCAGCACTGTATCGCTCCTCAGGCTCGTCCCCCAGACGTCGACGCAATGATATCGGGGCTACAAACTATCTCAAGGCGCTTACGGCATCTGTTTTCCATGGGCTCTCTTCAGTGTCAGATTATGCGTCCCCACACGGGACAACACACGGCCATGTTCGTGTCGTGCCGTCTCGTATACCAGACCTCGGAACGACCATCAAAGTCGTTTCTGTTTCATTGAGCCGACCCGGCAAACCATCCTGAGAGTTCATGTACACGCGGAGAGACGATGGGTTGTCGACTCAACTTGAACTTATCATCGTCATTTTCTATGGCGCGGACAAGATCTGAATGCATTTCCTTGATCTGAATGCTGTCGGTCGCGAGAGCTTGACGGGGGAAGCATTCTAGCCACGGTTTCGACCTTGTTGCAGACCCGGAGGAGCTGTATGCTATAGAAGTCGCACAGCGGGATCGAATATTCACATGACCAAAGAACGAACGAGGTCTGCATGACGTGCCTCGGCTACGGACATTCGCTGACCTTACTTCATAGACATCGATGACACTCCCTGTAATACAAACCGAAGCGAAAAAAGACAGAGCTCGCAGGAACCTTAAATCCAGAATCACATCTCACACTGGCAAGCCTGGTGACTCCGCCTTCATCGTCGGTGCATCATTCTTGACTTCGTCGGCTTCGTTGGATATTGTCTCTGAAGCCCTCACTGTCTTATCAATATTGTGGTCCGTGGTTAGAACGTGAACGACTCGGAGAGACCCCGGGATGAATCAATACGGCCAGTCCAGCGTGATTTGGTCGCTCGATGGGACCAGACTGTCTATACTACATACTCACATAGCATGCACTGCAGTGGGCCCGGGTGTTGCAACTGGCAAGTTCGAGTGACCACCGGAAAGTCGTCCGACTCGGAATCGAGATGCAACCTGGCAATGCTTGCTTGTTCAAGGTACGTCATCATAGCCGGGTATTGCGCGATGAGGATCACGAGGTACCGTCGTGCGGAGTCATGTAGCGGCCGTCCCCACTGTGAGAGTGGTTAGAATATGCACCCCTTCACGATGACATCCGCCGAGCATCACTGGCTTTACAAGTTGATTCCGAGGGATGAAACATGGGGTGATACTTGTACTCCTGGTATGTACGAGGCAATTCCATTCGTTACTAGAGGACATCCGAAATCCAGAACCACGCGCACTGTACGCGTGTGTCGGTATCATGTAGGGTAACAAAATAAGTGGTCTACGGTATATAGCGGAAGAGACTATGAAAACGTGCAGGATATGAACGAGGACAGATGCGAGTTGCAGGGGACACAAAGAAAGGACGGTAGGAAAGGAGAGACAGTAAGAACGTACGAAGCGTGGAATAGGATATAAAGTAGAGTAAAAATCACGACTCACGAGACCCCAGGATAACAAAATGCATAAAGGAGATCTAGACAAGGGAACACGACCCGGTTCAGCGTTTCGCTCTGCCGTACACTCACCGTAAACTTTCGCCTTTTGTTTCTTCCACGACTGCCTTGACCCACCGCAATACAACAGTTTCGAGCATCGTTTCCCACCCGTCGTCCTTTCTTGCGACGAGACGGGGGTCAAAAATAAGAGGAGGTTCAGCCGTGGCGGAGCGCGTCTTCAGTAGCGATGGTGATGGCGGTGCGTCCGCAAAAGTGGAGAAGACCGCAGGGTGACCAGAAGAACGTGCAGGAGAGGCACCGCGTGAATGTGTGCGCGCCGGCGAGGCGGTACGAGGGATATGGTCTGGTCGACCGGGTATAGACAGGACAACGAGAGGAATGAGGTAACGAATCTTGAGTGCGCTGAGCAAGATGAATAGTCAGGATGTGATTCGATCAGGGCGACACAGATACGTACCCTGCCCATAACCGCAGGTTGTCTATTCTTCGAAAAGTCCATCCTATCCGAGCTTTCTCGTCTCCATCTGCGCCATCTGCGGATCGCTCGAGAAAAGCGACGTCATGAACGGAATCCACACTGATGAAGCCCCATGGTTTGCGGGATCGGCGCACCCCAGTGTTGTAAGCTGCGCAGAGACATTGGCCTGACGTGAGTGCACTAAAGAATGCAGACTTGTCGGGTGTGGGCGGGATTAGCGAACGGAGATTCTCGGGAAGAAGGGCTGTCAAGAGGGCATGTACGCGACCTGCAAGACAAGCATTAGCAGAAATGCACACCCTTTCCTGCCCGTCAACTGACCGACAGGGTCATCTGCAAACATCGAGCGCTTAGCCCAATCAGGAAGATCATCTTCATCTACGCTTCCTGCCTCTGAAAGGGTCTCCATGTCTTCTGGCTCTTCCGATAGTGACATGCCGCGCATCGAGTCGAGGATACCGGACGTAGAGACGACGCGTCGCCCTGAGCGTGGTGCCTCAAGGGGAAATTGGTAGGTGAAGACATCGCCTGTGCTGACTCTCCGGTTCTGCCCTCTTCCGTCCCTTGTCCGCTTTGCACTCCTCTCACCCTCCCTCTCCCAACCGCGTTTTCCATCCTTAGTGCCTCCAAATAACACATCGTCGACGAGGTCAATGTATCGTCTTACTACATCTTGTTCCTTTCCGAGGTCCGCCAGCTTGACATCTTGTGTGTACAGCCACCCGCCACCAAGTACAAGGCGATCATCCCAATGCTCTCGCTTTTCTCGCTCTTCTTCGCTGAGGCTGGGTGTATCGAGGTCGTTCTCGTCCTCCCAGACCGGTACTGACTCATTACGACCTTGTACGTGCACGAATGAAATTGACATGTCAGGGTCAACATGAGGGAGGTCCGACTCGTCGTCCGATATGATCGCTGGCGATGCGCCGCGCGAGTGTGGAGGTTGGTCCTGCGACGAACCGCGATCACTTTGAGCATCGTAAGCCTCGTCGGACAATGGTACCCTGGAGCGTTCTTCAAGCTCGCGGAGCACGGCAAGTACTTCCAATGCGGACTTGCGGATCAAGGATAGGGGGTCGAGCTGGGACTTTTGCTGAACCAAGTTGCGTTTTGGGACGGGAGCGCTCGCAGCGACCTTGTTCCTGTACTGACTGCGGAGTGTGCCTGCAGATTCGTCAGGGAGCGCGATGACATAGTTCCGGACGGAGCGGATAGCATGGGTAGTCGTCTTGAGGATGCCGAGGACGTCGATCACGCGGGAAGCCGGTGCATGGTTAGGGTCTCGCGTGGTGTGTATACTCCAAGCATGCGTGACGGCAGTGAGATCCTCGACGACGACAGGAAGGAACGCCTGGGGATCTGTCTGGTAGGTTTTGACGTGGGGAAATGCTGGCTGGCGTATCTCTGGAACTGCAGGCGAGGGTGGAAGCTCAAAGTCCATGATGCTGCCCAAGGATGGCTTCGACGTTTTCAGGCTGGCCAGGCCTCCGATCGCGGGTACGAACTGGCTGTTTGGCTTCTTGGAGGGGCTGTAGAGCGTCAGCGGCGAGGCGCGACACGGAGGAGGCGGGTACGTACTTTGACTTTGCGGCGATGCCCGTCTTGGTGAAGTAGTGCTGGAGGTGCTCGATGCTGCCGAGGGTCATGACGCTCTGTCGTTTTGCGGCGCTGCGACTGAACGGCTTGAGCGGCTTGTTGCCCGCGTTCATGTTTGGGTAAAAGGCGGTGAGACGACGCGATTTTGTGGCGGTCTCCGAGGCGGGGGAGGAGGACCCCTCGCCCTCGCCGGAGTCGGTGTAGTCTGGGGTGAGGGCGGGTGTCGCTGACTCGGGCATCGTGGACGAAGAGATGGGTCCAGCGGGGGGGTCGAGGGGGGTCGAAGTGTTATAAGCCGCACTGGACGAGCTTGGTCCCGCGATGGCACACGGCAAAGACCGCCACTACTGGGCCCAGCTCAGAGCTGCCCTCACCGCGGGCGTGTGGGCCTCCTCCGCCCCCGCAAAGACCCCCAACGCCTACTCCTTGTCCTGGTCAGAGCTCATCCGCAAATTCAACAAGCATTGCGCAGGCTTCCAGGACGTTGCAGAGATCGCCTCGCAGACACAGGCACTCTCCATCTGGCTCTCTGCGAATGTCGCCGACGAGGACCAGCTCGGCTCAGAGCCAGACGGTCAACTGCGTCTCGCGTCCGAGTGCATGTTGCTCCCCGAGCGCGTCCAGGAGGCGACCGCGGGCTACGACGCACTCAAGACGCTCCAGAGCACCCGCTCCGACGTACGTCGACCCTCTCTCTAGCTACGCACTCACCCATTCTCGCCATAGTCTCTGCTCCTCGCCCTTGCCTACTATGCGTACGCATTGGGAGAGCCATCCGGATGTCTCGATTATCTTTCCAAAGTACCTGGAATCTCTGATGCACAGGGCCACATTCCTCTCTCCTCTACCGTCAGATCCGATGCTTCCACCCTCCGGCCCCCCGGTTCTGTCGCGTCCGCGTCCACGTCATGGGCCGGCAGTTTTGTATCTACCGAGTCGCCTCCCTCCACTACGAGCATCATCGATGGCAGAGCTTGGGCAATGGCCGAGTCCGTTCGGAGCATATGTCTACAAGGTTAGAATCCATCTCTTCTCTCTACTCTAGATGCCATCTGCCCATCCGTCTAGGCATGTGCCACGAGAAGCTCCACCCAGAGGACCAGGAACTCGCCATTCAAGCGTATGCAACCGCCATCCCTCTGCTAAACGTCATCGAATTCGAAATCCCGCGCACCCTGACCGCTCCAGCCTCCCCTTCTTCGTTTTCCCTCTTCCGCGAACTTTGGCGTTGGGTAGAACGTCTCATGTTCCGTGCCATTACGCTCCTCGCCCGCACGCGACATCTCGATGATCAGGAAGGTCTCATCTGGAACTTATTCACTCGTTACGAGTCCTGCAGCACTCATTGGCCACCCACATTTCGCACCTCCCATCGTTCGATCATCGCCGTTCTGCATCTGCGCGCACTCATCATCCGATTTCGTGCGCCCTCTCAAGCGACCCCTTCTCCCTCTCTGCAGCCAGAAAAACCACCACAATGGCTCAACACAGCTCGCTCGATCATCAATCAATACCGCACAATACTAGACAAATGCACCCACTTTCCCAAGGCCGGAGAGCGGAACGTCAAGGTCGAAGATCTCGTCGACATATCTGTTGCCGTGTGGGAAGCGAGCGGAGCAATCGCAGGTCGAGCCCAATGGGTCATTGATGTCAGTGAACCCTCCATCTCCCTTCGTCCGTTCTCAAACAGCTAAGTAGGTCCTCTGGTGGGCTACCCGATTCACCTTCAACTCTTACCGTATCTTTCGGCACATGTTCCGCCTTCTGTATGTTTCTGGAGATCAGGAGCTTGCAAAGCGTACCTTGCGCCTATACATCGAGGTCGTAAGCAAGACACGCGCTGCAGGTGTCGATGGTGACAGCGACACAGACCGTCACTGGGTGGAGACGCTCGTGGAAGGTGGCAGGATGTTCTGTCGCTTGGCACTATCTCGACTTGGCTCGGGTGGCGTCGAGGAAGCCAAGGAAGCCGGGGAGGTTTTGGAAAAGGCGAAAACACGACTTGACCCCGCCGACAAGGAGCTTGTCGCTCGTGTTTCCCTTGCAGAAGGCATTTGGAACACCGTCAGTGCTATCATAGGTGAGCGGTTGCATCTATACTGGGTTCCTTCGCGCCTAATTCCATGAAATCTGCAGAAAGACACGCTCATACCCGCCCGACGAGGTTGCGCGATGCGTTGGAGCAATATATCCACTCTGTTGAGGTGTTCCCCACCCCCGGTGCACACCACCAGCTGGCACTAGCCTTCGCACTACCTGGTCCTTCGCAGAACCTCGAAGACGCTATCACCTCTGCGCGGGCGGCAGTTGAAGGTGCTCCGAACGAGATTCGCCACTGGCACCTCCTTGGTCTATTGCTCACAGCTCAAGGAGAGTGGGTCAAAGCGCAAGAGGTACTAGAATTCGGTGCCACGATAAACGAGTCTCCCTCAGAGGCAGACGAGTCCCCAAGCGATACGGAAACTGCTCCGGAGAGGATCGAGAGGGGTGCGCCGGATGAAAGCGTGGCAACGAGAGACTTTGAGACAGAGAAGGGTGCAATGGAGGCACACTCGCATAACGGGAATGGTGGCGTCGCGAATGAAGCGTCCGTTCACGAGATGATCCTTGACCCGGAAGCATCTACGATGCCTCCCTCCGATACCCTCTTGCACACCCTTCCTGATCACCCTGGCCCGACGCCACAAGATGCTTTCGAGTACGCGTTACAATTGCGACTCACGCAGATGGCATTGACGGAGCATGTCGATGGTCCAGAAGGGGCAGAGACTAAATGGGTGGACGTCTTTGGATGGATCTCAGAGCGAAAAGGAACACCTTCTGAGACTCAGCGTACGTGAACCTCTCCCTGAACGTTTCCAGTCTTGTTGACGAGCACGATTTCAGTGAGATCTTCTGTGGATACCGGACGTTCGGCAGTTACACAGCCAGGCTCTGTAGTCATTGTATCTGAAGTCCAGGAGATTGTGCTTGAAGTTACGACCGACATCTCCGGTTCGATGGAACCTCTACCTGGCCAATCAACCGACCAAGCGCGACTTCCTCCGATCACTGTTACTCCACCAACGCCAGCAGACCCCGAGCGCAGGTTTCCTTTGTCTCCGCTCCTTAAGCGCTCTTCTATGGACGGCTCTACAGGAAAGAAGGTGCAACAGATGTTCAAGAATCGTGTCCATAAAGGACAAGAGAAGATTAGCACCATATCAAAAAAGATTGGACATGGTGTCGCCAGGAACGGCAATCTGAAGCGGGCGAATTCTGCTCCAGGTAAAGTTTCATCTGGGTAACGTTGATCTTCCAGAATGCGGGATCTCATGGGTATCTTTAAAGATTTCCACGCAGTCCTTCAAAATCACCATTACCAAGCGTCTTCCATACATTCCCGCAGGCGTCTTCGCTCACTGAAACGCAACAACAGTAGCGAAGATACTGAACACCCGACCGATGACTGTCCTGTTCCACCTCCGCCGCCCACCCCTGTGCAAGACGCCAAACCGATTCCTCAAGCCTCCAGGGAGGATAAACTGTTGAGTGAGCTGTGGGCATCGTCCGCTGCGACCTTCCGTAGATTGGGCAAGATCGACCAGGTGAAAGGTGCTATTCAGGAAGCCGAGGTCAAAAATCAAGAAAACCCTTCTGTCTGGGTTCAGGTACGTACCGCCATCCGTGTAGACCCTATCCTAATGACGTGCTGGGTCAGTTTGGGCTGTATCACCATGCGCTGAACCACGACCGACAAGCGATCGAGGCGTTCCAAAAAGCGCTCTTCATGTCCCCCGACGACGTCTCTGCCGCCGTTCACATGTGTCGGATCTACCTCACCCCTCGTACTCCTTCTCGGTCCTCTTCCGAGTCGGGCGACGACCCCGACCCCGACAAGGTGGACATGAGCGCTGGTCTGCTGGGCTACATGTCACGCGGCCCGGGATGGGACGTCCCCGAGGTATGGTATTTCCTCGCCAAGGCGTACGGTCTGCGGGGTCAAAAGGACAAGCAACGCGAGTGTCTGACGACGGCGCTGTCGTTGAGCGAGAATCGGTGTATCAGGGATGTTGGGCGTGCGGTGGGGTGGTGTCTGTGAACGGGCCGCCGCGCTGCATGATCCTCTCGGCATGCGAAGCATGGTCTTGTTCATACGTTTTCATATAGCTAGGACGCGATATTGGGAGTGGCTGTCTGGTTGTAATCGGAACATGGAAGGTGTCGCCCGAGAATGTCATAGGCGAGCGAGCACCAGTAGTGCCACGCTATCAATACGCCCGGCCATGCCAGACCGAGTCGGGAAGTTCATGACGCCGAAAAGGATTTCATGAGACATAACTTGAGATGTGACTTGCCACATATGTGGTATGATAGTGGTCGGGTGTGCTTCGTCGAGGTCAGACAACGTTCCGAGCTGCTGGAAACGGGAATGGAGATAAAGCGCGATAGTGCCCAGTGAATGGTCTCGATTCGGATGCCCCTGCGGGTAGAGTTCCAATGCATTGCGTGCAAGGGAAAGTGCCTCGTCGAGGTCAGACAGTGTTCCGAGCTGCTCGAAACGGGAATGGAGGTAAAGCTCCAATACACTGTGTTGGAAGGCAAGTGCCTCGTCCAGGTCAGACAGTGTTCCGAGCTGCTCGAAACGGGTAAGGAGGTAAACCACGATGGTGCGCAGTGAAAGGGTTCGATGAGGATGCCCCTTCGGGCGAAGATTGCGTGCAAGGACAATTGCCTCATCGAGGTCAGACAGTCTTCCGAGCTGCTGGAAACGGGCATGGAGGTAAACCGCGACATTCATCAGTGGGGTGAATCTGTCTGGATGCCCCTGCGGGTAAACTGCAATACATTGCATTGGAAGGTAAGTGCCTCGTCCAGGTCAGACAGTGTTCCGAGTTGCTTGAAACGGGCAAAGAGGTAAAGCGCGATGGTGCGCAGTGAAGTGGCTTGATCTGCGGGTAAATTTCCAATGGTTTGTGTGCAAGCACAAGTACTTGCCTCATGGGGGTCAGACAGGGTTCCCTGGCAGCCGCGGGAAATGGGTATGGAGGCACTCAGGCAAAGCGCGACTGCGCACAGTAAAGTGGCACGATCTGGATGCCTGTGGGCAAAGTTCCAATGCGTTGCATGCAAGGGCAAGTGCATCGTCAAGGTCAGACAATGTTCCGAGCCGCATGGAACGGGTGAGGAAGCAAGCCGCGATCTTTCTCAGTGAAG
>JBBPSD010000816.1:0-15586 GCA_038093415.1 Xerocomellus chrysenteron | reverse complement strand
CCGCTGAGAGCGATGTAGTTGATGTCATGACCTGGGAGGATACCATCAACGTCGTCGTCCATTCGAATATGAATTTCGCACACATACCAGCCATGGAGGCATAAGGGCCTGCATTACGATGAGCCGGATCATTGGCTCCGTGGAGAGATTCGCTCACCTTCTCGTGGAAATCTAGGAAGGGTGATGAGTTACGACCCCAATAGACATCAACAGACTCACCCCGCGATGCGTGCGTAGATCAGCCTGTCATTCAATCCCTTCTTTCCTTCCTCGTCGTGGAATACTTCAGGTCCCAGACCGAGTCGCTCGAGAACGCCGGGTCTGAATGTGTCGATGAGGACATCCGCTTGGGCAATGATACGTTTTGCGATTGCGAGTCCGGCTGGATTCTTGGTATCCAGGACGATCGAGCGTTTTCCTTCGCAGAGCGCGTCGTTGGTGGACGCGGAAGATGGCCTGTCGATGCGAGTGACTGAGGCACCGTGGTGTGCGAGAATAAGACCAGTAAACGGGACTGGACCCAAACCTGCGAACTGCGCCGATAGCCAGTCAATTAAATTGGGGATAAGGAAAAGCGCCTGCCGCACCTCGACCACATTCAATCCGTTCAACGCCATCAAAGAAGTAAACGTAGTTGAGGAGGAGAGGGTGGGATAGAATCCGGTAAAGTTTCAACGTCGTTTTGTGTTTCAGTATCATGTGGAAGCCAAGTGGAACGAGTGACGGTATGCATAATTGGCGCAGTAGGTCGTTATTGTCTGCCAATCAGTGATCCACTGGTCTCGGAGGCAAACAAGGCAACAAGGCGTCAAATGTCCGGAGCTAGACGCTGGATCCGGGACCGATACCGTGACAGTATCATGGACGTCCCTGATCAAACTGATATCATTCGACTTTCCGAGCCCACACGTTAATTCACGATGCAAACGTGCGCGCAGTCTAAGCTCCGTGACCTTTATCAGTATTTATCAGTTGTGCTAGTCTGACATTTTCTGTCTCTTTTGACGTGCGAACTGAGACAAAGCCTCAGACAGGGTCGGAACGTTGGCGAACCCGAGACTACCCGAAACCGACATAATCGCGGCCGCAATACCGCTTCTACAATCTGCACAACGATGTTGCCAAGGTGAGTTTATGCTGTACCGTGTTTTTGGCGTTGACCAGTGTCACCAGTGACGACGATCTTTTGAATCTGTTACAAGTCTCAGTGGGACGTAACCTGACGCAACCGGCAACCTTGGAAAGGCGGTCCACTGAAACTTACGGCTCAACTGCACCGTGTTCTGTCTTTTTCCTGGACCCTAGAACTTGAAGGGGACATGTCTAAAAACAAACATGACCGGCAAGCACCAGACACACAGGCCCGGTGTCCCGATTTTCATTCTCACGATTGCTAGTGCTTGCCAGACCCCTTCTAGGGTCCAGGAATCTCAGGTGTGGAATGCCAAAGTGATTCCGTTGACACGGAAACAGCACTCACGTCGTGGGATCATACCATTGTGGTCTCACCCGTGCTCTATTCTTTCCATTCTTTGCACGGCCGGGCGGGGAGATGCAGTCGTTACTCGGTCCGGAGTCTCGTCCCACACATGAAACGGCTTTATACAGGGTCCTGAATGCCCATCTTACCACTGTGCAGGATGCAGTAGATAAAGGTCACGATCATGAGCAGGTTACATACGATCAACGAGCACGCCACTTTCGCATGTGCAAAGATAATCGAACCCAACGGGATGGACTCATGGACGCGACGGAAGAGCCGATCTCGTTCACGAGTGTGGATCTGAACACAGACCTCATGGAGAGCGCTGCGGCCCGGTACCAGCGTACGACGACGACCGGAACGGTGAAAGCAGAGGGGCCTGTGGGATGATGGAGGCTGGCGTAATGGGCGTTTTTAACTTGTCCTGTGCGAGTTCTGGCCCAGGGGGACCGCTGCGAGGTAGATTCATTCCTTCACGTATTAAAGTTTGACTTGTGTGTGATGTACCCCTGGCAAGTATTGCCATGGCCGTCGAACAGGCACGACCGTTTCGGATGATTGATACACGCGACTTTTTCGAGTTATAGATCCATACTTTAAATACATAGGGGATATCATAAACCGATTAAAACTATCATCGACATCGCCAACTTTCAAGCACTGAGATATTCTAAGAAAACCCGCGGAAATGTTCCAACAAACCCATGCAGTACGTAAATAAGCTGTATTTGTGCAGTAAGGTCTAGTCCATACTTTGATAACCAAGACCGGAGCCAGCCAGTGCAAAAATCTAGACCCTCATCGCTCCTCTGCTATAATGCTGCCCTGATTCGTCTCCACTTTCGATGTCCCGGTGGCAACACTAGAAAGCGTTGATGCCAACGGACTCGGGGACGCGAACGTACGAGTGGACGACTTCGTCGTATATGAACCCCAGGCTGCCTGGCTGAGCTCAACTGTCGTAAGCTCCTGGCGGCTCCCCCGCACGATACGATAGACGAAGGTGACGATGACGAGCAGATTACATACGATCAGCGAGAGCGCAGTCTGTTTCGAGCAAGTTCGATGACGCACGTATCTGACATCAGACGCGTGGTTATAAGCGCCAGAGAGGTACTCGCCTTGATATGCCCGACAATGATGGACCCCCACGTGATGGGCCTGAAGAGGAATGTTGCATGTATGACGGTGACGATGTTGATGACCATGCTCGCAGAAAACGTTGAAAAGATGAGAATCTTGGTCTCTCGACTCAGCCCCACGTCACGCAAGAATATAATCGGAAGGACGGTTAAGGTTATGTCGGCAAGACAGTCCGCTGTCAAAAAAAAAAGGAAATTAATTATGACTGACAATGAGTTGCTGAGAAATACCCGTGCTCACTGACTGTCTGAACGGTCGCGATCGCAAACGTGATCACACACGACTCGAGGGAAATACAAGTTTGCAGTCGTAGAGCGATCGTACCGATCCACATCGCTCCGAAAGCGAGGCCAACGCAAAGAGCGACTCGTTGTAACGTGACTTCGGGTTGGGACACGCGCACCATGGACGTCAATATACTTATCCTCGTCGCCCTAACATTTGTTATGGAAAAGTTGTTTAACGAGCGTCGTCGAGGGCATGTACACAGACCCACCACATTATTGTGGGGAACGCAAAAGTGGAGATCCACTGGCCAGTGGGAGTAAAACCGTTGTTGCTGGCTGAAGAAAGTATATTTCCGCAAGTCAAATTTGTGTCTCAGCGGCAAGCTGATTCAATGATAGTCTTACTGCCAACTTGGAGTATGCGTTGTTGGAGGACAACGGAGGACAGACTTGCCACGTCGGCTAAGAAGGCCACGACAGCCCAGGCGTCATCCCACCACATAAGGGCCATTGACCATCTGTACCAGAGCCTGAACAAGGTGGAGAGTATCGCCAAGCAGTGGAGGGATGCTGCAACTGCTATGATAGGTTCAGAAACAGCTTTGGATTATGACAAACGAGGAAAGAAGAGAGATTCACCAATCGTCGTACAGTATGTCGCGTTCATCGTGTACGGTGAGTGGTACGAATGTGGTCGATTTGCAGCGTCCAGTGTACCTTTTGTACTAATCTCATCTCTACATGCGGCAGCGCAAGCCGCAAGAGTCCCACAGACAGGGCCGCAAGAAGCTCAGCGGATGCTTTCAACTCCCACGTTGGAGACTCGGAGTTCAGGGTCCCCTATTTGACGGAAAATTCTTATGTATGCTCCACTGCAAGTATCCACTGTTCTTTCAGGATATGGAACTGATAAGATAATTTTTTTCCTTACTGTATTACACCATTTCAAGTTTAGTTCTGGGAAGCTCTCTGACGAGATTGTCTCGTCTTACTCCCTGCCAAACATGCCAGGCATTCGTCATCCAATTTCAGATGGGTCAAGTGCATGATTGTCAATATATCACAGTAAGAGGACCCACTTACACGGTTCCAGGTACTTATGTAGTTTCAGTCAGAGAAGGTCGGAGATGCATATTAAAAGTTTACCCGCACGTCAAAAAACTCCGACCCGGGAACGCTACAACTTGAACGTTCGAAATGGGCTGTAAATTGTTTTGTAACTGAGAATTTTTTGTTGGAGCCTGCTCGGCCGATGGCCGGCGGCTGGCCTACGTACTTGTAATAATCTTTCTCAGGCTATTACAACACATTCCTAGGTACTTAATAAAATCATCTTCATTCCGAACCATCTCGCCTGAACTCGCACGTCATCTCAACAGAGTCCCCTCCCTTCGTAGAGTTGTCTTATCCCATCATGTCGACGATGCGGCACTGATCTGCTTTACGTCTCGGATCCCAACATTTTTCGCTTATGAGTATTGCAGTCAGGCCCAAGGCTTTGTGATATTAGCGTCGTAGCGCTGAAGCGTTCGGAGTTTAAATATGGAAGTTCTGAGGACGAGATTGACTCGTCACACAAGCACTCAGGCCCCAAGCCCGGGCGTCTTACTCCTCAAGACATGCCAAGACACCGTTTATTCACGAATAATTTTTTTCGACGAGACCAACGAGTCAGTTGCAAACTTGCAATGAACCACAACTTGAACGCATACCAAATTGGGATGGTTTCAGTCGGAGAGTGTCGGAGATGCTATGTTCAGTTTCCCAGGTTTATGTAAACCCCGAAGCATCAGGATTTTTTTGACCGCTACGTTCTGAAAATTTTGGACTTGGTTGTCTAGGCTAGACGCGGCACGTGGCTCTCCTAGAGTGAAGTCCGTGCAGGAGTAAGCGAGGTGGCGCAGCCTTTCTCTCTCTCGCCACCTCGCCGTGTCGCCAGCTCGCTGCCTGGCGAGATCCAGCGTCCCAGTCGCTTCTTGGCTTTCTCGCACCCGCCCGCCACACCCTCTCTCAGGTCCTCCATCCAAACGGCATCCTTCAAGATCTGAACCCCACCTTTTGTCCGTCGCACCTCGCTCATAGGCTTCACTCGCCGACCTGCTCGGTTCCCATCCCACCCTCGCAGTTCGCTCGCCTCAGTGCCTCGGGCCGGGAAGCCCTCCGGGCTTTCGCCCACATCCCACAATCTAGTATACCTCGTATTACCTCACACTCCGTACACATCATTGTATCTGCATCCCATGAACTCCATACGTTTCACCGTAGCGTTCGAACTTCACGGAAACTATACATTGATCGCTTTGCTGCTCTGCGGAGAAACCCTCGGAACTCAGAATTACACGTTTACTGCAAACAAAACCCTCCCCCGGGAGTCAGGACAAGCAGGTGCCTGACTTCTAACTGGGCCAAGTTTCAAAAAGAAATTGTAATTGCACATGCAACAGAACGTCTGAGTCATCAGTACTCGTAGAGAACCCGAAGCAGACCAAAGGCAACAAAGGACCGTGAATGCAAAGTGACCCTGAGCGACATTTTTCACGGCAGCTTTCCATCAACAACCCAGTCGTAAGGAGCAAACCGTCTGATACACTTGGGTTGCGGCCGGATCCACTCGTCTGGTTCAGGTTTGACGATATTCCACATCTCCTTAGCGAAGCTTTCCATGACCATGGTTCGGGAGCCAAAACTAGTCGGTCTCTCTGTATGTGGTCTACCAGGATCTGGGGGAGGCGGAAACTGGCCGATTTCAGGGAAGCCGACAGGCCATGTAGGCAAGTAACACATCTCCTGCAGACCGTTTATGAATCATGGTATAAGAATCTGCGGTGACCGCGCGACAGACACACCTCAGGACCACAGCCAGGATTGCACTTGATCCACACGCTCCAGTCGAGCCATACCATTAGGCGGTCCAACTCCTCTGTCCAACTCTTCCAAAGGTGAGATACCTCGCCAATGTCGGGGGATTCCTTTGTGTTTAACGACGGGTCGATCCCCGCATAGACTCCGGCGGCCCACATCTTCGTCACCACACGGCAAATCTCTCGGGTAGTCCCTCGTACAGCCTGAAGAATCAATTTCTCTGAACTGGTCATAGAGTCTAAGTTGGACTTCATGGAGTACGTATGTGTCGTAGCACAGTGCTTGTATATGGGAATTGTCCAGTTCAGCTCATCCTTGTCAGATCGGTCGGTCGGTGTGGCTGAGAAAAGGAGGTAAGGTGTCAACATGATTCTAAGCTGAGTTTGCGCTTTGTTGGCGAGATCGAGGATTTCGTCCAGGTGTGTTACCTGCGAGTTCAGGAGATAGTGTATCAGTTCGAGTCGTCCGGCATATCGGTCAACGATAACTTGGACGAGTGTTCTCCAATCTATTCCGCTCGATAGACCCTCTGGCCTGATCAAAATTGCCTCTAGCTTTGACTTTACGGCCCATAAATTGTCGCTGGATATATTTTGGACGCGATGGTCCCACCTTTCCTGACCGGCTCGAATGTCAATCAATGAAGGCGCAAGTTGGGTATCATAGAAGGAAACCAATCCAGCTAGATCTAACTGGACGCGGGTCTCGCCAGGGAAACGATTGTGCCAAGAGCCAGCGTTCATGGCTTCGAACAAGTCCAAGTCCACTGTCCGAAAGACATATCAGTACTTCTCAAGCAAGGGGTGCAATGGATAAAGACCCACGCGCCAATGGTCGACCAACCCCTCGCCTCACTAAATTCGCCAAAGAAACCACGGTAACGCCAGATGTAAAGTCACAAAGCATGACCTCACTAAAGTTATTTAGGAAGAGGTGCCCTACGAGTAAAATGATGGCTCACAAATCCATTTCCATCCTGCAACGTGTTCAATGCAGGAAGATATCGGAGAATCGGAGGAAGTGAAAGTTTACCTCACAAAGCCATCCACACCAAAGTTCTTTCCCCATTGACAAAGGTCTCCAATGCGCTGCCATTCGTCGTTATGATCGCCTGGTCTACCCCATGCGATAAGGTCCTGTGTATCCATTGAGCCGTATGGAAGGTTCGCAGCACTGTTGCCGTCAAAATATATGACTTTGAGTGGTCGAGTGGCCGCGAGGGTGAGCTGCCAGCATCCTTGCCCGAAATGACCGGGTCTATCCCGGCAGAAGTGATACGAATGTTCAGGATCTGTAGCAACCCATTCCGGACCTGGTGGTAAGTCTTTGCTCATTACCCCATGGTAGAGAAGTGTTCCAGTCGGAATGCTTCCCGGTACGATGTTATGACCTGGAGGAGAATATTTGTTCGAGGGAAAGCTGGACAAGCGCACGGATCGCTTACCATTTCTCATACGTGTGTTGGGCCAGTGCTGAAGCAGCGAGTGCACCGTCTCGAACACAAGATGGTCAGACGCATTAGGGTTCGGAAGTATATCAGGGCTCCAATCCTCATCTTGCGGATGCCAGTCTGCGAAGCCCAATGGCACCTGGGCAGCGAGCGCGGGGACCAGAACGGGTGCAATCAGACTAAGAAGAGCTGTTCGCAGCATGGGAGAACACCACGAGAGTGGTTATGAACTTGAATAACCCGGTCGTACTATCATTGGATAAAAGTTGCGTGCAAAGCTTTTCACCCGAATAGCACTTCAACCACTTACTCGTTCGCTATCAGCAGGCGGTGGTCACGGAACTCTCTCAGATACTCGCTCCAACTTTCCCTGGGTCAAGAATTGTGCAGCGGCAGCCTTTACTGCGTCGAAGTTGGAAAAGGACGGAGACGATCGACTCGGAGCTCAGGCACCTGTGAGCATGATTAACCCCGTGAGAATGACAAAGTTCAGTCCGTTCGTCCAGGGTTCGTCGCCTTTCCCTCAAGTGATGCACAAGTTTGGCTGTGCGCCTTGCACCGAGGATCGATGGACGGAGGTATGTCCAGAGCAGCGGCGATGGAAGCCATCAGCGGTCGACTGATTCTTGGCCACTGCCTTATTATTCACACGGAGAAGAAGGGGGGGGGAATGTGCCAGGTTTAATGCATCTTGTTTTGTATAGGCTGTCGACGTCCCACTGGCAGGGGCGTTTGGAGCATGCACTGGACTCTCAAAAAATCAGGATGAGTTTGTGGGTGTATACTCATTAACGGTCACTCCTCAAGCTCAAGGCCTCATATCCAAATCGAGGCACAAAGACCGCATATCTCTGATCTCGTCCCCGATGGATGCTATGTTGAACTTCTCGCTATCGTCGAGTCACCGAATTCAGACACGGGACCTGGACGATGTTAACATCACTTTCCCGGATGTCCGTGCCTGTAATGGAGTCTTCGTCCAGGCTGGCGAATGCGAACATGGTTCGACAATCAACGATGCCGGGAGTTTGCCGGCAGGGGACATCCATTCAAGCGGAGTTTTAAAAGTAAATGAAAGGCTCGACGCTGGCAAGATGGGTTGAGGGTATTGATTTCGTCTCCGTCTCCCCCTCCGCTAATCAGATGGTGCACAGTTATCCCTTGGTCTGAAGCCGTCATAGAACAGTTCTCGCTTGTTGATCGCTTCACCACAGAGGAGAGCGACTGGTATGGGCCCTTCAACACCCTCCTGTTCGAGCTCTTCCCTCCGAGCATTACCAAGTAACACCCCAGTACAAGCGTGTCAAAGGATCGCAAGACTTCACTGTCTATTACATCATCCACAAAAGGCGTGTGCCCATTTTCTTCGTCGAAATCAAAACGTATCGTTCTCTCGCCAACCTCTCCGCTCGAGGCCTCGCCGACGATCAGATGCGCGACCGCTTTCGTGGGTTCGCGTCTGGTTCCATCCCTACGCCAAAGTTTGTTGGTATCAGCTCCTTCGGAACTCAATTCTGTGTTTACACTTTCACCTCCGAGACTCGGACCCTCGAGCCGGCCCTCATCACGGCGGATGCACATGTCCTCAACGACGTCGTGTCCCAGAACAGATGGGCTCTCGATATGCTGGACGAGGAAGGAGAAACAAGGCTGAGGGAAGTAGTGGTCGCCGCCAAGTCGATGGCGGCGAATTTGTAGGTCCTGTAAGCACGAGAGTCGGAAATCGTACGAATAAAAGTTTACGACGCCTTAATTGTAAAGTATAATTGTCTCCTGAACTTGGGCTTTAACACCTCTTCTGAATCGCTTCTACTGAGAGAAGTGTTTGGCCATACTATTACTTCCCACAGTGTGACCGGATGAGGCCCGAGAGTCAGAGGTTGTCTGACGAAGATGTATTGGCGCGTACGTTTTCCCCTATCCTATCACGTCTCATACGTTCTTCCACAGAGGTCCCCACGTCCTTGGCAGCCGGTCATGAAACTACAAGGTATGGTACCATATTCATATTTTCTGAAATATTTTTGGACTACGATTCAATAGCGCGTCGAAGGCTACATGGGCACTCTACGCGATGTCGAATGCACTTGAAATTCAGATGAAACTCCGGGAAGAACTCCTTTCTGTTGATACGGAAACTCCATCGATGGACGAGCTCATGGCGCTTCCTTACCTCGATGCCGTCGTGAGAGAGACCCTCCGTGCGCACCCACCCGTTCCAAACAGCACACGAATCGCGACGAAAGACGACACGTTGCCTGTCGAGAAGCCATACGTGGACAAAAATGGCGTCGTCCACGAGTCTATCAGGTACACCTCTGTCTCTCTCGTTGCAAATCCAATGCAAATCCTTTCCCTCTCACACAGCGTCGGCAAAGGCGACCCGATCCTTATCCCCATCATGGCCATCAACCGGTCGCGAGAGTTGTTGGGATCTGATGGGCGCGAGTTCAAGTACGTCTCACTTCGTCTGGTAACTTACCTCGTTCCCAACGCCGATTGTAGGCCAGAACGGTGGCAAAACATTCTAGAGACCGTCTCGCAGATTCCAGGCGTGTGGAGCCACCTAATGACCTTCCTCGGCGGCCCCAGAGCATGCATCGGATACCGGTTCTCCCTCGTTGAGTGAGTCCAACTCTCGTCCCAAGTGTGCATCGATCCGGCACTGAGCTCGACTTGAGCTATCCCACGTCGAGCACAGAATGAAAGCGCTCCTCTTCGCGCACGTACGCGCGTTCGAATTCGAGTTTGCCGTGCCTGTTAGCGAGATCAGCACAAAATCGACGGTGTTGCAGCGGCCTGCCCTGCGCAATGATCCAAAGAGCAGACCTCAGCTCCCGTTGTGGCTCAAGCCGGTACTGCAAGCGGACTTGAGGTCCCAGGCTCCAGGTGCCAGTGCAGAAATGGACGAAGGTGGGAGTTCTGCATGGTACGTTGTTCTTGGTGACCGCTGGTGTTTATTTCGGAGTTTGTTGTATGCGCGTCTTAGCCCGGTTCAACCTTGGTGTAATAGTGGTCGAATACTGTTGCGATTCGCCCTGGCCGCTGTAACGCGACGCATCATCTGACAGAAGAGTTTCGCAGCATGTCAAGTTGATCCTCGCAATTCTGGCAGCCAGGAGTGCGCTGGAACCCTTGCTCCGACTCTGTGACTCTCGGCTGGCGGGCTACATCGGCAAGAATGCAATTGGGCGAACGACTGTGTTCGTGTGCACACGAATGGCTGAACGAGCACGGACGAGGCTGCGGATACGGGCACGGGCACGGGCATCATCATCCGCGCGGATTACCCCTACCCGTGGTATTACTACATTCCGGAACGCCGAACCTGACGAGCGGTGAACGCGACTGCACGTTCGGTTCCCGTCGGTCCCGGTGACAAGGACCATGATTGACTACTTGGGCTGGACAGACGTTTGCGACTGGGGGTTGCGGAGGGTGAATTGGATCGTATCGGCGCTCGCGCCGGCCCAGGTCCCCGACTCCCAGATATCAGAAGTTGTCAACTCAATACAACACAAATGTTCATTTTCCCGGCTCGCCGGGCATGGTGAACCACATGATCACAGTCTCGTTGAATAATGTTTTATATTTGCCAGCTTGAAAGACTACTCCCGGGCCATTGCAGGCACGGACATCCGGGAAAGTGATGTTAACATCGTCCAGGTCCCGTGTCTGAATTCGGTGACTCGACGATAGCGAGAAGTTCGGCATAGCATCCATCGGGGTCAGGGAGATCAGAGATACGCCAGGTCTTTGTGCCTCGACCTTGGATATGAGGAGTGACCGTTAATGAGTGTACACCCACAAACCCATCCTGATTTTTGGAGAGTCTAGAACGTCGACAGCTCATACAAAACAAGATGGGAAAGCTCGCCTCTCGACAACGTCGACAAGCCCTCAGGCTAAACAGCCTCAGCCCTAAACCTAGCCACATTCGAAAGAAAGCGTAGTTGATACGACACCCGCTCTGTGCTCAAATGGTGCCACGATCCACAGCACGTCGAACACGGCAGCTACGCAGGTCAATCGTCGCCCCATGGTTCTCTGCGTGAACAACAACGCAGAAGTTCAGAATCAGCGCTGATCGCTTCCATCGCGGCTGCCCTGGGCACACCTCCGTCCATCGATCGTCGGTACATACAAGGCACATAGCCAAATTTGTGCCATCAGAAACGCACGTAGTCCACTCATTCTCACGGGGTTACGGTTACTGCTCGCACCCGAGCTGCGTCCTGTCCTGCCCTTTTCGACTTCGACGCGGTAAAAGGTTGCTGCACCATCCTCTCAATCAATCGACCCAGGGAAAGTTGGAACAAGTATCTGAGAGAGTTCTGTGACTATTGAACCCTGCTGATAGTGAACGAGTGAGTGGTTGAAGTGCTATTCTTAAATTGGGCGAAGCTTTGCAACTCTGGTCCGATGATAGTACGACCGGGTTGTTCCTAACCACTCCCGTGGTTCTCCCATGCTGCGAACAGCTCTTCTTAGTCTGATTGCACCCATTCTGGTCCCCACGCTCGCTGCCCAGGTGCCATTGGGCTTCGCAGACTGGCATCGGCAAGATGAGGATTGGAGCCCCGATACACTTCCGAACCCTAATGCCACTGACCATCTCGTGTTCGAGACGGTGCACTCGCTGCTTCAGCACTGGCCCAACACGCGTATGAGAAATGGTAAGCGATCTGTGCGCTTATCTGACACTTTCCCTCAAACACATGTTCTCCTTCAGGTCATAACATCGTACCGGGAAGCATTCCGACTGGAACACTTCTCTACCATGGGGCGAGGACCAAAGACTTGCCACCAGGTCCGGAATGGGTTGCTACAGATCCTGAATATTCGTATCTCTTCTGCCTGGATGAACCCGGTCATTTCCAGCAAGGATGCTGGCATCTCACCCTCGCGGCCACTCGACCACTCAAAGTCATATATTTTGACGGCAACAGTGCCGCGAAGCTCCCATACGGATCAATGGATACACAAGACCTTTTCGCATGGGGTGGACCAGGCTATCCTGATATGAACATTGACGACGAAAAGCGGCGCATTCAAGACCTTTGTCATTGGGGAAAGAACTTTGGTGTGGATGGCTTTGTGAGGTAATTTTTCGCTTTCTCCGATATCTTCCTGCATTGAATACATTGCAGGATGGAAGAAGATTTGTGAGCCATCATTTTTCCGGTAGATCAGCTCTCCTTAAAAAACAATACCTTTAGTGAGATCATGCTTTGTGACTTTACCTCTGGCGTTACCGTGGTTTCTTTGGCGAATCTAGTGAGTCGAGGGACTATTCATCCATTGGCGCGTGGGTCTTTATCCATTATAACCCGTACTTGAGAAATACTGATGTGTCTTCGGACAGCGAACTTTGTCTCGTTTGAAGTCATGGAAGCCGGTTCTTGGCACAATCGTTTCCCTGGCGAGACCCGCATCCAGTTGGATCTAGCTGGATTGATTTCCCTCTACGACACCCAACTTGCGCCTTCATTGGTTGACTTTCGAGCCGGTCAGGAACGATGGGATCATCGTGTGCAAAATATATCCAGCGAAGATTTAGCGGCCGTAAAGTCAAGGCTAGAGGTAATTTTGATCAGACCGGAGGGTCTGTCGAGCGGAATAGATTGGAGAACACTCATCCAAACTATCGTTGACCGATACACCGGACGGCTCGAACTGACACATTATCTCCTGAACTCGTCGGTAACAGACCCGGACGAAATCCTTGATATCGCCCACAAAATTCAAACTCAGCTTAGAATCATGTTGACACCTTACATCCTCTTCTCAGCCGCGCCGACCGACCGATCTGACAAGGATGAGCTGAACTGGACAATTCCCATATACAAGCTCTGTGCCACGACACATACATACTCCATGGAGTCCAACTTGGTCTCTATGACGAGTTCTGAGAAATTGATTCTTCAGGCTGTACGAGGGACTACCCGAGAGATTTGCCGCGTGGTGACGAAGATGTGGGCCGCCGGGGTCTATGCGGGGATCGACCCGTCGTTAAACACAAAGGAATTCCCCGACAATGGCGAGGTAGCTCACCTTTGGGATACTTGGACAGAGGACTTGGATCGCCTAATGGCATGGCTCGACTGGAACGTGTGGATCAAGTGCAATCCTGGCTGTGGTCCTGAGGTGGGTCTGTTGCGCGGTCAACGCAGATTCTTAGACCATCATTCATGAACGGTCTGCAGGAGATGTGTTACTTGCCTACATGGCCTGTCGGTTTTCCTCCGATGGGCCGGCCACGTCGCCCGCCACTTCCTGATAGGCCACCTCCAGAGAGATTGACTAGTTTCGACTTCCGAACCATGGTTACGGAAAGCCTCGCCGAGGACATACGGAATATCGTCAAGCCTGGACCAGACGATTGGATCCGGCCGCAACCCAAGTGTGTCAGACTGGTTGGTCCCTACGACTGATGGTTTGTTGAAGGAAAGCTACCGGGAAAAATGTCGCTCGGGGCCACTATGCGTTCACGATACCTCTGTTGTGGTCTGCTTTGGGCTCTCGACGAGTACTGATGTACTTTGGACTGACAGACTAACTGAGGATGATTGTAAATCTCCGTTTCTCTGCAAGCCTATCATCACTCGCACAATTTCTTTTTGAAACTTGGGAACCGGTTAGAATCTGTGCTTGTGGATCTGGAACGAGATATGGTAGATTAATATCCTTGTGTTTTTTATTTAAAGGAGATAGTTCATCTTCTTCGTTCGGCATCACATTTGCAAAGTTGTAGGCCGTCAGAATACCTGTATCACGCAAGTCCAGTATGTTACGTGGGCAGATGAAAGCTTACCTTCAAGTTGACACGTGATGTGTCGCGACTCGCGAGCCTGAGCTGACTCGGGTGGCTCATGTCCTCGGGCCCAACGGAATGTATGATGAGTCTGATCAGACTGATGTTTAGCATAGTCAGGGATGTCATGTTTCTGTATCGTGTTGTTTCAGTCGTGGCGAGTGCCAATCAACTTGGAAGATGAAGCAGCGCGCACCGATTGCGTTCGACAGTGGCCCCGATCGTGAACAGGACTTGGGTGGCTAAGACAATTTTGCATGTAGGGTGTGTAAAACTGCCATTCTCGCAATTGACGTGGTTCTCTTATACAGATCCAATAACTGTTCGATAATCTGGACGAGGAGCCTGAGAGCGACGCGTGTCGGAGGATGGGTCCAACAGGGACGAGCGCGCGGCGCGCCTCATCGAGCAGATATGACGATCGATGTCGAAAGCTGAAGAAAGCGGTCAGCGCACCTCAATACGGTTCAGGTTGTGTCATATCTACAAAACTGCCAGTGAGGTGGAGATGGGCCACTATTGACGAACATATTCAAGTCATCGCTTGTGGCACAACTGAGAGAATCCGGGGCTTCCCCAGGCCGGGAGTCCTCCTACTGGTTCTACGGTACGTAACTTAGTAAAATTTCTCGGATAAAGTGTAGCTCAAAAACTTATACCTTACGATCTTGCATAACTCCCAGGAGGCTTCCGTGGCAGAACCACCCGTACGAGGAGGCAAATCCGAGTCGAAAGCATGTCGGAAGCATAAGGATCCCGTCGCAGGAACTTCAATTGAAACTACCAACTCCGAAATGCGGAGTCAGCACTTAGCTTTGGACTCGGAATTACCAACTACCTCACCGCTAATAATGCACTTTTCGTTCCGTGTCGGTGGCGAGATCCTAACTCCATGTTGCACAGCAAGAGTGCCCGTTCTTCCTTATCATTTGCAATATCGGGAGCAGGTGACAAGTTGTTTCTTCCCGGAAGAGTATGAAATTCCAGTCGCTATCAAACCCTGGGTTATGCTCGTTGATCATGATTGTGCAGTAGATTCTCTAGAAAGAGGGTTCAAGATCCACAAACTCTTGCAATCAGAAAACCATGCACTCGCGAAAAGCGTGTATGTTGATCGACCAGACACAATCGAGTCTCTCCGAACGTGCGAAATTGTGGTGAGCTTTTCAGGACCGCGCTGATAATAAACATATTCCATGTTTCTCGAGCTAAATATCAAGTATTTCATCAGTACGCCTAACAAAGAAGCCGATTGTTCGGGATTGAAGAGCAGGCGAAGCACGTGCAAGCGAAGCGGAACTTTCGGGCCTGAACACCCGTTTTCGTAGTCTGTCGAATTCTCTCTTTCTCTCCTTCGTTCACTTAGTAGCTGCTAGGTGGAAAGTACTACAGCAACTTCCGAGTACCACACAAGACGTTGATGGAATCTTTCCGTCATTTCCTTTTTTTCCCCTAGTATGTATTACTTAGGAGTTGTCTTACCTGGCCACTTAGGCAGTTTGAACGGTGCAGCTGAATGGCCGTTCTGTCACCCAAGTGGCCCAGTAAGAGATCTTCCAACATTTTTTCATGAAATAGTAAGGCTTGACGAGTGAAAATAGGACGAG
>JBBPSD010000815.1:0-15615 GCA_038093415.1 Xerocomellus chrysenteron | reverse complement strand
CAACCGTTCGGTGCACTATTGCTTGCTCCACTGGCTCGTGTGCAGTACAAACGCGTTGCGACAGATAGTTTGATCACGGTTCGGCTTCGCAAGGCATCGATGACCGAATTGATAGATAGTGTCCGTACGGTCGATATACAGTAGGTGCACATGGACGGGTTGGAACCTGTGACGGCGTAGTGTGTTATTCCCCACCTTGGTGACATTCGAGTTTCCTTCGTAGTCTAATTAACTTTTATTCCGCAAGGTGGATCCATTGCGTGCAACGCTGCGATCTCCTTTCCTCCCTCCGTAGTGTACCCGCGTTTAATGCAAGTCACCGTTTTCATGTAGGACCCACTAGTGGAGCAGAGCCCCCTGCATATTCTCGACTTTGGTCAATTCATCGGACTTGACATTACCTGTCCGAATGTTGGCCTTTGCAATTTGGCTAACTACCCAAACGTTAACGTGGAATGAAGGTTTCGTTTCGGTGCATGTTCTCCCGTATATGTACGTCTCATCAGCTTCCTGAAGATATACTCAGGGCGGATCCCGTTCCTTTGAGCTGAGATGGTCCCTACTATCTAGTACCGGATGAGTCTGTAAAAAGACGGAAGGACGGTCCGTTTCGTCTTGCCTTGGGAATAGGAGTGGCGGCGTCTAGGATCGGTGGGCAAGGACAAAGCCTGATGACGACGTGCAACCTCAGGATGAAAGAAAAATAATATTGGGCATGAACTTCGTCCGACTCGTATAATCCGAATGCTCTTGTGGTAAAAAAAAATGAAATGCCAAGGTTGTGGTGCTGATAGGAATACAAATGCGATCCAGATGCTATATATAGAATGGGTTCACTGTTCTGTTCTCGATCGATCTAGCTAATCGCACCTCGCAATCAGTTCCACATAAAACATGGACCACCGTCCAAGAGTAACTTTATCCCAGATTTGATCAAAATAGTCCGTATCCGCTAGATCATCGGGAGTGGTATTCTCCAGAAACGCGAGATAACAAAAGAGGACGGACAGTACATCTACCGCCCGACTGGTGGGTGCGACGATGAGCACGTTCACGTCGTCGTCTTGTTCGACACGGTCGCTTCGTTCGTTGAGCAAGTCGTCCAGCCCGCTATCGGGAGCGAGGTATACAACTTGAACGTTCGCGTCGTCATGGTCGTCGTCTTGTTCGTTTTCTGCGTCCTGTTCGACCCGTTCGCTCCGTTCGTCCCGTTCATCCTTGCGTAGCTCTTCAGGCCACCACTTGGTGCTCCCGTGTGGCAGCGATAGGGTGAGAAACTCGCGTGCTGCGTGAAGCTCCTTGGGGCCCACTGCCGTTTGCTCGGCACAGAGGCGGAGAGAAACGGCAGGACAGACCAGGCCCAAGCGTTGCACCAGAGCGTTTCGCGGGGCTTCTTCTCTCCTCCAATTGGACAGCGACAGTGGGTCGTCCCGGTTCGGCGCTGCATAACTGACCTGCACGACGTGGGTGAATGGCTTGTCGTCAAAGGTACGCAGCGCGGGCAAGTCAGTCTCGTCGTCCACCAAGGCGATGTATAATCCGTCCATGATCTCTACGAGGTGGCACTCCTCTATCAGGGAGGGGGCCGGTGAGGGAGGAGGGGTATGGTGCTCTTGGTCGTGCTTCTTCTCCTGCTTCTCCTCCTCTTCGAATACGAGAACCAGTTCGCAGTTACAATCATAAACCCTGTTCCAGTCCCGGTACGAGATTGGTATGATAGCGAGAGCGAGTTGGCAACGCTCGCGGAGCGGCCGGCGAGATTTGGGAGAAAGACGAGGTAACTGAGAGGCGACCATGAGGATGACGATAGAGGGGTGACAAGTGCAAGGCTACGAGCCTTCAAAAAGTAACAAAGCGAACAAGGGGTACACAAACGCAGATCCTATCTGATAGACAGAATTGAATGCAGGGGGTAGGTTTATATGGTTGAACCCATTTGTGGATTGTCAAAGCAAGTAGGATTGTGGAGGACAATGAGCCACCCAAGTTGTAGGCGGGACCGCTCCAGAGCCTAGGGGGGACAAAGGTCTAAGGCATCGTAAGCGAATCTCGGATTCCCGAAAGACATGTGAGGTCGGAGACTTGCTTCAACCCAAGCATATGGGGCGTATACCTGGGTGAACGAGACAACACACGTTCACTTCGCAACGACATTACGGAAGGTTGTTGCGACATGATTGGAGTCGCGACGCACCACAACATTGAATTCAACGTTCAACTTGAGACAATCTACCAGGTTCCGGGAGTCGCTTCGTCCAACGGTAACGGTCATGATGCAGTTTCAATACACATGGCAAGCGTTCGTGCAAATGCACCGCGCGAGCTGGCAGCCCAGTACTGATAGTGAACGCAATTTTCTCACCTTGCTGCCACCCGCCGCCGCCGCCGCTTGGGCCAATCTCGGCTGCCATTGCGCTCACTGGCAGATCCCGCCATTGTTCGTGGGCTTTTTGGATGTGGAAATTCGCATGTCACCTGGAGCGCTGGGTGATGGACTCGTCAGCAGCCATGTCATGCACCACATGTAACCTCAGGCTAAACCCCCCAGAACAAGACTATGACACGCCAATCAAAGCATGGATAAATTAATTGGCGTAAAGAAACGTTCATACGAACCTTCCGTCGGTTCTCCAGATGGTGATGGCGATCCGGGGAAACGGGTGTAAAGAAAAACGGATCCACAAGGTCAGTATTATATATGCTGAGGTTTTGTATTCGGGACCATTGACACGTTGCACGTAGATGCCCCCTGTTTCTCCCAACTTTAATAAATAGGACCTTCGGTCCCGTAGATTCAGGAAGCCCGGGGGCTACTACAGTAGCAAGCCTTTACGTCCATGACATCGTGAGCCGTCCACCAAGTTGTCGGAGCAAACGTCAACAGTAGAGTTCAATTTCCACCCCTGCGGACGCGACCCTCTCGCACTGGAATCTTGATCTGATCATGGTGAGTAACCTCTCTCTGAATCGGCACACAGTGTGTCTGACACGAATGCAAGTTGGCATGCCCACACAAATGGTCACGAGCTTGAGTGGATCCGTGAACCAGTCACTCAGTTGCCCAAGCCAGCATGGGTTGTCGAGCGGCGCGTCAGCAAATGAACGTATTGCCCTGCCAGTGGCTGTTTCTCCGGATAGACTATGGTAGCTATGCTATAACCAAGAAAGGATTCTACTCACCTCGTGCTCGACCCGTCCTGTCGTCCCTGATGACCTTTCCACTTAGAGACCCTTTAAGGCACAAATAGAGTTGGAGAGGGACACCGCCCGTAGTCATGGTGCGGAACAACCACCGTGACTGGGATGGATTAGAGACACCCTCATTCGATCCAAAAGCCTCAAGGCATCTTATCTCAGGCACTCGCGAGAAGCGGAAGGCTAGCCTATCTGTCGAGCAGCTGAAATGAACGGCGGTTCAACAGCTCTTTAGGAACTAAGCGAGGGCCCTCATTGGTTGATGAGCCTTGTAAGCGATCCCAGAGTGTGTCTTACAGCATGGATTTCTTTATTTGGTGGGCCTGGTCCAGTTTTTGAAAGACAGATTGGATAGTAGTAGGAGTACAGTAGACCGTACATACAGTATCTCGGGTCACGATGTCATAGTATTCGCGATTACGAACGTCGATTTCCAAATCGGCCGATGCAGCACCATGGCCTGTGTAACGATTCCGTGGAGGTATGTAGGCGGCGGCAACCAGATAGGCCGCCAAGGAAGTCCAAGGACCATCGGCGCCACTGACAGGAGAGTTCGGAGGGCACAGGATTGGTCGTGTCCTTTTGATGATCAGCGCTAGCTGTCATGACCTCAGGCTGAAAGTCTGATATTTGAATTGATGCACACACTGGATGGAGGTGGTATCGCTGTTACGATTCGTGACAACGTGACTAGACGTGACTCCGGAACCGGATAATGAATGACTCCGCCGAGTCCGCTCAGCGGTGCTTTGACTCCGTGTCGTCGACGAAAAGTGGTGCCCAACTGACGAGACTATGTACCTCATCGTGGTGCACATACATGCGGGTCTGAAACGCCAAGGAGGCCGGTACTTGGTGTTCGCGAAGCGGTTGGTTCCTCTTTATGTAACCGAGGACCAACCGAGGACAACAAGATCTTCATCCACTTTCATAGTGGCTTCAGGGGCAGTAAATGAGAAATCCGACACTAGTACAAGTACTGCATAGCTTCCACATGGGTCTTGCGATTTCATCGGCGCATTCTTGAATCTTGATCGGGTTGGGAATGGGGCAGCGTTATAGTATCCGTCGTTCGGACTCGATCATACTTATTGTGGTCCAGCTGTGTGTTTCAGAATATTTCCGTGGTCTCCCGCGATGTCAATCAGACTACATATTTACGCAGGTAATCAATCTCCGAAGTCCCAAGATCCACATCACAGCGCGGAAAAGACAACCGAAGAGCACGAATTCGCACCAATTATTTAAAGTAAAAAATGAAATGCTCGCAGTGTTGCCCTGCACAAGGTTCGAGCGAACAAAGTGGAATATTCCTGGACCCGGGGTCTCTAGCTTAATAAGTGGAACCTATATTGATAGTATCGTCTTCGAATCTTGGTCCATTAGTCCATTGGAGGGCTGTTCAGAGTTATTCACAGCCATGCGCGCGGATTGACATTCACTTTCTTAACCTCAGGGGCTTCAACGTTCAACATCCTTATGCACACAATACTTGTATGTATACATGAGATCGGGTCAAGACGTAGGATTCTTCACAGAAGGCCGCCATGCTCAAGATGTGTGATTAGCTGTAATAGATCAGACATTGTGGAAGTAGAGAAATGTGCTCGCGTACAGAGCGGGCTTCTGGAGCCACGTAAAACCCGGAAGTTGTGCGGGACTGTGTACATGCGGACAGGCTGTGTGCGATGCCTCGGAAGGCCCATCAGTGACCACGCCGCCGAGTATTCTGGAAACGTTAATATAATGCTAAAATAGATGTCCATCGGACACGAGGATTTGATGAATTAATTATTGTCCGAGAGGTAGTGCCGCGAGCGCGGTACTAGCTTGGTCTGGATATCGGATGGAGAGCTTGGGTGATGGTCTCTACTGAAACAAAGGAATTGGGAGTGAGCTGGCGAATATCTCCGAGGGGATTTTTGCGGGACCGAGAATACGTGTGAAGTAGAAAGATGGATGGGTGTTCCTGACATACCACAGATGTGTAGGAATGCTCCAGCCAGAATCACGATGATACGCCAGTTTTTAGTCTGACGCAGACGACATGGTTAAAGTCCAACCTTCCAGTGACATGTAAAATTTCGGCCCCGGAGTGCCGCATGCTGTCGAGTTGGGGTAAATATAATTCCGACCGAGGCTGGACGAAATGTCCCATTAGTGATCACCTGGAATACTGGCTAGTCGTCAATATTACGAACACCGAAGCGAGGCTGGAGGGAGTCTGCAAAGCAGGAGATACAGAACATCCAAGGAAGGACTTACTGTACACCTTGGAGTTCCTTCCGCTTCCAACACTGTTATTGGTACCATGTCGATCCAGGTGTGAACGAAGGGGTATCACTGTAATCATTCGTGATGGTGGTGAGCGCGAAAGATTGATAAAACATCCCGCACGCATCGGAGAAGAAAGTACGGATGCATTTTCTTCTGAAACCATGGAAATGACAACGGGGACCTTTCCTTGCTGGACCTTGCATCGGAAGCATTTCCTGACGATTTCCTGAGTCTATCGTTCCTGCCGGTGACTGGAAATTCTACCGGAGAGGCGGTGTTCGGACTCGGATGGGTTCAGGCAGGGCACGATGTGGCACCTACGAATTGATAGTAATTTGATCACATCGCCCAGTAGAAAGGTACCACGGTTGAGTTGAAGGACGAGTCAATAACTTGGTCAATGGCCGATGACAATGGAAGCAGTGGCACGTATCATCATGATGCTGGAGTGAGCTTCTCTTCCATAGCCGGTGTTCATGGGTGATCCGATTCGCTGACGGGAGAAAATGTAAGTCTCAGCTTGCTACGCAGTGATGTTACTTCAGGCACTGAGAAGCTACTGTTTCCTTGTTGGCTGCCATCGATGACGCACCGTGAACACCAACTCTCGACACTGCTTTTGAACTCGGAAAAATGTCACAATGCTTCATGAACTGGAAAGCAAGTTGACAGGACCCATGGTGAAGTCACGTATGTATGACCAAAATCGGACCGATCACCCATTGCTCAAATTTCATACGTAGACCTGCCAGTCAATGAAAAATGAATCCGGGGAAGTCAGAACACTTACGTAGGTGGTCATCGGACACAACGACATTGGTGGGAACTACAATGCAATGCTCCGCCCTTTCAAAACTTGGTGGAGGTGCTGGCATCTGAAATTAACGGTGACCATGATATGTGCAACTGAATGTTTTCGGTACGCCGTATCAAAAACCATTGCCAACTTCCGTCCTCGCTTCAGTTCCGAGGCTCTCAGGACCTTGCTACCCAAATTTCGTCAGTTCTTGGCATCGCCCTCTTTGTGATTGCAATCGTACCTTTTGATCAACAGCCAAACCGACGGAGCACAGCAATGGAGGTCACTTGATGTAAGGTTCACACCGGGTCAGTGGCATGACATCAGAGCACGGGTGGCGCCCATCTTGGTGGGGTCGGGATGTGACTTGAATCATTGGGCGCAAATACGAGCATGTATGGTGGACCAACGGCTCGATCGGGGATCGCAACGGACTCGATGTTTGACCGAACGTGCGAAGTGTACACAGCAATTTGCATATCAAGTCCACGGGGACTAAGTGTCGACTAAAGAATTGTACGTACTTACTATGTAGTACAATCAATGTGGATGCTAGATCGATAAGAACCTTCACAGCCTATCTCAAGGACGGTTTGGGGCATCCAACTTCCTAGGTGTGCACGTGGGATCCAAAATAGCGACTGTCCGCTGACGTTCGAAGGGTCAGTGGGCGTCATAGTGAAAGGAGAAGGGAATGGCTTAACCTGGGAATCGTGGATGAGTCTCTGCTGGCCCACGAACAGCTGCCGTTCAGTGTGTACCCCACGGCAAGTAAAGGCCGGTGTGGGAGTTCTAGCGTGGAGGTGTACGAATCCGTCGACAGGACGATCCAAAATGAAACTCAAACAAATCGCAGTTAGGGCGTCGCCGACGGATTGTTGGGTTGCCTGTCACAGCCTGCTGGGATTACGATAACCGGGAAAGTCCTCTGCCTCCATGGCGTGAACCGGTTCCTTGGAGGAAGGGGTGATGGAGAACCCTAGTGATAATTGTTAGATCACTCGGCTGGATCTGGTCAATACAAAACTGGCAGTCTTCAAGGAACTTGTTCACCGGTTAAATCCTTGGCCAAAATTGGGCCACCGCGTGTCGTGCTTGTCTGATCAGGTCCATATCCCTTGAACAACGGCAAGTCCGGCTCCCACAAGTATTTGAACACGCACCTCCATGTTCCCAGTAAATTATTTCTGATCGTGCTCGGCGCTCCAGACTTTGTCTCGTCCAGTTTCACTTCATGCCTATCCCCGTCGCACAGGCACCACCCCTTCGTCTTTGTTAGCTCCTTTGGTCTGTCGCGCAGTAAATCTGTTCGTCGCTCTCCCCGCTCCACCCGCTCAACCTCTTGACTGATCGTAATCTCCTAGGTTCTCTCCTTCGTGTATATTTAGTACCGTTCCCATAATGGCCAGTAAACTGTCCGCCACGCCGCCTCCTACCCTACAACGAGGGAAGGCCTGTCTTCGCTGCAGGTATTTCCAGTCTCCCGCTATTATGCTTATCCAGCTTGAATCATGCTTAAACACGCATTGACCAGAAAACGAAAAATGGTCAGTATCCTCCATGTCACTCATCAACTTCCTCTCACATCCTTGTAGAGATGTGATGGCCTCAAGCCTGCCTGCCAACAGTGTGTCCGTGCAAAGAAACCAGACGCTTGCCAGTATGACGATGGGAAGGGCAAGACGAGGACTCAGTTGTTGCGGGAGAACATCGAACGTCTCGAGCAGCGGATAAGGGAGCTCGAGGATCCCGAGTTCACCTCCCCTTCTGTGACATTGCACGATCCCCATCTCCATTGTCGGTCAGAGAGCTCGTCCTCATCCTTAGCGGGCTCTCCGGGCAGCACGGGTTTTTCCGCGCCTCATTCTCCTCTCCCGCCGTCCGGTATGCTGTGCCATACCAATCATACCCCTTGGCTAACTCCTCTCATAGCCACTAGCTCGCCCCAACATTCTTGGATTCAAGGTGTACCCTCTCCGTCTCCAACGCCTTTCAGTGATGCCTTCCACATCGAGCAACAGCCATCGGTGGATATAGCACAGATGCTGTAAGCTCACATCTTATCTTTATCCCACCCTTTTCTCATGGGCGTTCACAGGGTTGACATCTTCTCGTCACATCGCCATCAATGCCTCCTAGGTCTCCACATGGGTCGATTACGAGATTCCTTCACGCGGCCCGCTACCGAACAGCATCATCCTTGCCTTACAAACGCCATTTTCCTTTGGGCATGTTATATTTCACGACCAGGACCGTTGAGCGAGCACGAATCACACTACCTCAACCGTTCGCTCGAAGGGCTCAGCGACGCGCTTCAGTACAACAATCGAGCGCTCGACGTCATCCGGGCTTCCTGTCTTCTGTCCGTTTACTTTTTGTCTAATGGTCGGGCATTGGAGGGAAGCTACCATGCAGCCGCCGCGGCGTCATTAACCATGCAATGTGGCCTTCATGGGGCGATAATGAATCGCTCGATGTTTGAGTCCACTGGAGTAATGGCACCCTTACAGCTCGAGCCGGCGAAGGATGCTGTCGAACAGGGCGAGAGAATATCAACGTTTTGGCAGGTCTTTGTTCTCGATCGATGTTGGTCTCCGGTCCTACAGAAACCCGCCACCATACCAGACGGTCCCGAGGGATGCTTGTCCATCGTCATGCCGTGGCCGCAGGGCATGGAAGAATATGAATCAGTAAGTCAATCTTGGATCATCTTATTGTCGATTACTGACGACGATACGTATTCAGGGTCAAATAGATGATTTTCATTCCTTTTCGACCATCCGGACCTTCTTTGATGGACGACTTCCGAGCCTTGGAGGCTGCTTCTCGCCGTTGGCCCTAAGAGTAAAGGCATCCACTCTCTTCCATCAATCTCATCACTTGGCATCGAACTGGGATCAGCGTAGGCGGCTTGACCCTGCAGGCTACCTGCACATTTCTGATGATTATGCAGCATTATCCCTTTCAAGTGCATTCATGGACGACTTCCAAACGTTAGAACATACGATTGGATGTTTTCTCTCGACGCTCATCCCCGCCCACCAATTGGACGCCGCCATGCCCGACGATAAACATGCGTACATCGCAATACACACTCTTGCTCATGCCGCGATAATTCACATGTATTATCCTTTTGGACACGAAGATCCCGTTGCGTACGAAAAGTGCCTCCGGGCGGCGCGGTGCTGTGTCTCCATCACCAAACACATTGCCGAAGCAGACTACGAATTCCTCGACCCGATTCTTGGTGTAGGTTTATCACTGCTTTGCGCTGTGATACGTTTTTGATCGCGTTCTTCTAAGCCTTGTTGGACGGCCGCTATGGACGCGTTGATTCGCGAACTGAACTTGGTTGAAACATCCTGGCCAATCGTCAGCAGCGCCGAAGTTCGCAATGAAATTGGCACGCTACTATATGCCATGAACAGCCTTGGATCACTCTATCCATTACTTGGGTACTCGGTGGCCAAAGTGCAAAAAAGACTGTCGGGACTATAGTTTGGTCAGCAAGTGTCTGCCGCTTAATGGCAATGCCCTGCCCGAGGTTGGACGGGACGCCTAATCAAACCGCTCGTCAAAGTTTTGTTTACCCACATGGACTCTTTTGTGAACGTTCTGTTCGAGCCTCTTCTTTCTCCCCGGACGTTTGTCTTCTTGATTCTCTGATCCAGACAAAAACGCCTTTGGCTGTCTTGTACTATCATAATCACGTTCGCTACGACCTTCCACGTACTAAAGGACTCTCGCCGGACTATCCCTGGACTATCCCTGGACTATCCCTGTTCAGACGCCATTTGGACTCTAGAGACGGACTTGCCTTCACGGACAGTAGTTTCTTTCGCACTACCTTTGAAGTTCTGTTAATCGTTACGCTAGTCTATATTTTTATACGTCGTGCCATATCTTTTGCTAACTTCTCTACTACGACCACCCCCTGGTTTGGGCCATCCCGATCTTGATCCCAGTGACTTTGTTCGGACTTGCTTTTATCCTGGTACACTATTGACTCTTTTGTACTGATACTTGCAGCGTAATCCAGAAAACAAACAAAAATGGACTTTGATGTACTTATGTACGTTCGGACAATCTAATGTTACTTAGTGCTATAGTTTGAGGGTTTTTGGGATAATATATTTGGCAACTAACTCGATGATAGGCGACAAATGGAGACTCCAACGTTCTGAACTATCAAAGCGGCTTTGACTTCATTGACACTGTTTGCTTCACTTTTTGCGATAACACACATTGTGACTTTTAGAGCGCTCAGGTTGATAGCCGCTCATTGCACATTCTTTCTTGGCCTTGGCAGAATGATAGCGGCAGGACAAGCCAGTAGTACGTAAAAGTTAGTGGCCCTCTGGGAAGGTAAGCCGCCCACAGCATCCTTGACCAACCATTACCATTACTTTGTAGCCTTGTCCCAGCTTATCGATAAGCAAGCCGATAACGAGCGGCGTCCGCCTTCTAGCCTATACTGATTGTCATCCTTGGGCCAAGGTGACCTTCCGAATAAGCAAACATGTCTCATTGTGGTTCCGACTACCATGGGGGCTCCTCACTCGCCTCGTCCATCTTCAGCGGCAAGATGCCCTTTGTCGGTTCTTCGGACCATAATACAGTAGACGGAGAGCCAAGCACATCTCGCGGTCGTCGAATGCCGTCACTGTCAATTCTGCCAGTAGGACAACCCCGTCACCAATCGCCCGAACAGCGTAGCGCTTCCTACTCCACCAACCACCGCACATCCACTACAAATAGCGTACCACGCACGCCTGGGTCTACGCGACTTTCGACCGGTCCTCTTTCGTCGCACGGGCAGCACCAGTGGTCACTCTTTGGACAGGTCATGGGGAATGAGCATCAGCTTCGAAGTCCGGGTGCCATTCCTCCCGGACCGAGCCGGACGTCCTCGGATCATTTTTCCCATCTCTCCTTGGTTTCTTCTCTCGTCGAATCACCAACAGAGGAGTCACCGAGCGACCCCTTTGCCACTCAGTTGTCGACACACCGACAAGCAAGTAGTGCTCATGACGTGTATTCTGAGCCAGAGAGTACCACGGACGAAGGATCTTCAGAAGGTTCAGAAGAGCCAGCCACCACTACGACACGTGTCTCTCACACAGCCATAACACGCTGGATCCCGTCACGGGTGCCTACGATACCTCTTCTATGGAAGAACATGTTCAAATGCTCCGTGGCATATTTCATCGGGTCACTATTCACGTTTCATCCACCGTTGTCTCGTTTCTTTGGAGACTTGACGTCCTATGGATCTGGTGCCGGTGGCCCGTACCCCTCTGCGCACCTGATCGCGACAGTGTAATCCATTTTTTATTCATGTTTCTCTGCCATTCTGACATATTACTCTAGCGCTGTGTATTATAACCCTGCAAAGACTGTCGGAGGCATGTTTGAAGCCGATTCATTTTGCCTCGTGGCATGGTTGTATTCTGCTCTCATGAGCCTCAGCGGCCTGTCGTTGTTTTGGTGGCTTGACGTGCAACCGGGATTTGAACTATTGGCCGACTTCGTGCTGATAACATGGGTGGGGCTGACGATATGGGGGCTAACATGGATGAAAGTATGGATGGCGAAGCCGACGTTTAACTCAGGCAAGTGCTTCGGAATTCAAGAAGGAATTGCTAAAAATCGATCTTCGACAGCATGCTCAATGTCAGCAACTGTTCTGTTCATCGTGTAAGTGCTTCTCGTTACATGGTTCTTACACCCGACTGATCGTTAAGCTAGGGTGGTGAGGGAGGGCACGTGGGAAACTCTCTTGGCCGTATCATCCATCGTACTCGTCGGCACTGTTATATCGAACATGGTCTGTTTCTCGCTGTGGCCGCAGAGTGCTACATATAATCTTCAGGCCAACATGACGAAGACGCTGGACTCTTTTGCGACGTTGCTTGGAATGGTCACCAGTACATTCTTACTCGAGGAACCCATCCGAAAGCCAAGTCACGAGAAGATGCAGCGAGCTGTGGAGAACCACCAATCTTCGTTCACGAGTCTGAAGAAGAGCCTGGATGAGGCACGCTCGGAGTGGTTTGGTATTTTGGGCGAACAGGAAAGGGTTTTATCTAAGCAGGCGTACGGAGATGCGGTCGATAGTCTCACCCGTCTTGCTCAGCATCTGAATGGTCTTAGGAGTGGAACGAGACTACAATACGAGCTCTCAAAGGCGCAAAGAGACGGGAAGCTTGTTCTGCGACGTCCGTCTGAGGGCGTGCGGGATGAGCACGCGCCATCAGGGCTTAAAGGGAAAACTCAGTATTCCCTTGCATCGCAGTCAGACGACCTCGAAGAGGCTTTGCTGCGCGCGGCTGCAGAAATGTTTGGTGATTTAGTGGATGACGTTGGTCCGCCATTGAAGGCGCTTTCGGTGAGGCTATTTGCATCCTTTAGTTCATTTTGCAGAATTATTAAAGGTACGAGAACAGAACGCATGCACGTCTTGTCTGAAGCGATTACGAGAAGCCTTCGTGAATAGCCAAAACACCGAGCAGTACAAGATGATGCAACCTCAAGATTTCCACAAAATCATCGATGGCATTGAACGGGCGCTATTCACGTTTGAAAGCACCTCGAACCACGCGGTCTTGCGTCTATACAGGCGAAGCAACTTTGCTTCCGAGACCATGGAAAAGTCAACTCATTCGTCCCTGGAAAACAACCCATTGCTGACAGAGAGCGAGCATGAACACATCTTCCTTGTTTACTTGTCAGTGGAACTGGGCTATTCGTGTCGAAGGCTATATACTGATGTGGCCACGCAGCTTCATTTTTACCCTACAGGAGTTCGCCGGGGAGTTGGTGTCCCTTACTGATGCTATGCGAAGAATATACGCAGTGGAGTTAGCCAGGTTCTCCAGACAGAACTGGTTCAAACGCTATTTCATCAACGGACCAAAATCTTTCCTTTCTTGCATCAAATCATTCCGACGGCGAAGACAGTCGGAAAAAACCACGCGGGCTGGTCTGCGTCGTATTTGTAAGCACTGCACTGAACGACTCATTCTTCCGGTATTTCAAATTGACTCCTGGTGCTAGCAATGTATTTCAACGCCGACGAGCGCCATCCCAAGGTGTCGTTTCCTAAAGTACGACCTCATGCACCGAATACATTGCAGACCCCAGATCGCTCGAACCTCACATTTGTCGAGCGATTTCTCCGATCTCTATGGGAACTTGGGGATCGGTTGAGGGATCGTAACATCAATTATGCGTTCAAAGTTGGCATATCCACCGCTTTGTTGGCCGCTCCTGCATTCTTTGATGCCACCCGCCCGTTATTTACGGAATACAGGGGGGAATGGGCGCTCATGTCTGTGAGTTCATTCTGCGGGGTTTAGATGTCGGGAAGTCAGCTTAATTACGTCGAAGTGCTTCGTGGTCATGTCCCCCACGATTGGGGCGGTGGGTTCTTCCCTCAGATTAGGATCGTGATTGATGCTGACTAGCCTCTTCGAAGACCAACTTTCTTGCTGTCCATCGTGCCCTGGGGACACTGTACGGTAAATCCTCCGCGTAAAACGGCAGTTTCGTTGACAAAAGGCACAGGTTTGGTGCTGTTGTAGCGGCCGGGATATATACTATATTCCCGGAAAACGGAATTGTATTGTCGATATTCGGGTTCTTCTTCTCATTACCGTGTTTCTACTACATTGTAGCAAAACCGGAGTACGCTACCACCGGACGCTTCGTGCTCCTGACGTATAATTTGACATGCCTATATGCGTGCGTCATATGGTGCCTAGAACCTTGCTTATCGTTGCTGACTCCATTTCTTCCTGTAGATTCAACATACGGGAAGATAACATACCAGTGCTGGTCATCGCCTACCACCGATCCACTTCTGTTACTGTTGGTGTGATATGGGCGCTAATTGCATCGCGTCTTTGGTGGCCGTCGGAAGCCCGACGTGAATTGAGCAAGGCCCTTGGAGAGTAAGTGTGTGTTTGTTAAATCTGAATCTTACTTAGCCATCGTGTCGGCTCGGAACACAGGTTTTGTCTGAATATTGGCTGGCTGTACACTCGTTTAGTCGCATCAAACTCCGGCTTGGTCGACTATTTCGATGAAATGAATGATGGAGCACAGAACGGATCACAAAGCCCGGATGAGAATACCCCGCTGCTCTCCAAATCAGCCAGCGCGCAGCTCAGTAACTCCATCCAGGAGTTCATGGCTATGTGTGTAGTGATCACTTGAAATTGAATACGACATATCGCTGATCTTTTTTTCTTCCAATAAAGGGAACTCCATCTCCAAATCAAACTGATCGAACTGCAGGGACTGCTGACTCAAACGCAACACGAACCGCGCTTGAAAGGCCCTTTTCCTATTCTGTTATACCGCTCGATATTGACGAGTCTGCAAACTATATTGGACAAGCTCCATAGCATGCGGTGCGTTATTACGCGAGAGGAATGGTACGTCGTTTCGTTTTTGCGTCAGAAGACTCTATTCTTAACACATTTCTTGTGCGTTGTACAGGTTCACGGTAAGATCGTACTATTGTCTCTTTTGAAGCATTGCCTTATTCTCATTCTAGACTGTGAGAAGGGACTTTATTCTCCCCGTCAACAAGGAGCGGCGTGAGATGGCTGGCAACATCATTCTTTACTTTTCCACATTGGCATCTGCATTCCGTTTGAAAGCACCACTGCCTCCCTATCTGCCACCTGCCGAAAAGGCCCGAGAACGCTTAGTAAGCTGCACGAGATCACGTTGGATTGCAGTCTCAATTGACGCGTGCAAATAGGTGGATGCCATCAGAAGATTAGATGTGGTGAAGAATCGCGAAGTACATACATCCAGGCAGTTGCTCTTCTTCGCCTATGCCCTCACAATGAAAGGCGTCACGCAAGAACTCGAATATCTTGGACACACCCTTCAGGACGCGTTTGGAGTTATCGGTCAGTCTGCAGAAGAGTTCGATGCGTTGTTCGCGGAGGAGGTTAGGACGGCTCGTGGATCGTCCCTGTGGGTCTGACGCATGTATTTGTTGCTTGCGTGATAGCATGCGACCTGGAATGTTCATATTGACTCATTGGGCCCTTCGGTTGGCTGTCAGCCCATGTGGACAATGCGTGTTTGGCGCAGATAACATGCACGTTTGAACCTTCGATGAAAAGAGTCAAGTCATCCACGTGGCTTACCATTCGCTCCTAATAACCTCTTTTTTTCCTCTTGGAGACCGAGTTCGACATGGCTGTCGAGTCTTTGAGGTATGTGACGAAGCAACGACCGCGTCTTTGATATGGTTCCGCCCCCCAGCTTTTTCACAACTCACCTGCCCGACGAGGAGAACCCAATCACACATACACGAGGTAAAC
>JBBPSD010000814.1:0-15654 GCA_038093415.1 Xerocomellus chrysenteron | reverse complement strand
TCAAGGCCAAAGGAGGATACACTTCATACTAATTTGCAATACCCTAATATCAGCAACAAAACTGTTCCAATGACATGGGTGACTTGAAATGGATATATCTCCACCACCTCTGGGCCAAATCACATGGCCCAAGGACCGGCTTGTAGCCAAGGGTTTGTACTTTGTTTGGTCACACCAAAGCTAAGCGAAATTCCCACGTATGGTTGCAGTGCGCTTCGCGCACTGTATTGGAGTTAGTTATTGGAACAGTTTTGTTGCTCACTGTAGATACCCAGATAAACAAAGGTACCAACAACCTGTGGCACATAGATGGACAAGAGAATATAAATGATCCTTTTGGATTGATTCCACATTGCATACACCCGCAGGATCATGACCACTGAAATTTAAAAGCATGGTCAGGGAAAATGAAATCAGGGATATAGTAACTCACAATCAGCAGCAGCAAAGAATATAGGCCACCCCCAGACAGCCACCAGATAGATTGCAGTACCTTCAGAATATACATGCCTCACACTGATATTGTAGAGGGCAGTAAATTGGTGTGCTTACACCTGTGAACTGTTATCAGTACAGCTGACAACCAGAATATAGATGCATACATCTACCAAAAGACAGATCATTAATAATAGACAAGGTACAATGCAGGAAAACTCACTTTTACTGGACCATGAACAAAGGTACTACCATCTGAAAATGTATTTGAACAGCCCAATTAATTTCTGAATTCAACTCTGAACATACTAAGGCCACTAAAACTTGAGGATATGTTCATTGTTAGCTGTGTAATTTGATGCATCATTTCAGCAGTAAGAAACCTACATAGCCCAAGAAAGACCAAAATAGCGAACCTACAGAACTGTCAATTCAAAACACATACAATAGTAAAGTGAGCACCAAGCCTTCATACACACCAGAACAAAAATTGTGGAGACCCAGGTCCAGGGTCTGTGCTGTGCCATAAATAAGGAACTTCATCCTTGCTTGATAAATGTTGCTTCCTCACCCAAACATAGTCTATCTGTATGCATTGTCAGCCAACATATTTATGGGATGTAGGGATAAAAATGAGTTAATAATACACCTCTTTTGAAAACATGAGGACTGACAGCAAGTTGGTAGGATTCTCATTTCAGCTTGAGACGAATGGCATGCACAAGAGCACTGCTCACCATAATCATACATGACAGCAGTGACAATCATGACTGTATTAGTCAATGAGATCAATCATTGCCAGTGGTTAGAGGTGCGAAAGACTGTACGGGATAAATAGTCGTTCAACCGTAGAAACGTCAAAATGGACTGTAGGTCGAAGGACATGATAGGTATGGAGAACAGCAGAGTTGAGGACCGGAGAGGGAGGTGGCAGGTGGCCTTGCGAATCCCTTGTGGTTGTCCTCTATCCGATGCTTTAAGTATCCGTTTCAAGAAACATTCGGAACAAGGATTTATGTTTGGTCCTCGGACATTTGACAATTACATGGAGACGTAATGTGGCGGAACTTGAAGGTAATGCAGAGCGTCTTCGTTCTCGGGCAGAAAATAGTTGTTGCATACAGGAAATTGACCACAGGAGTCCACAGACGGGTTTCATTCAGGATCAGGATCACATCATGTTCCTGTCGTAAGCGGGGCAAGGAAGAAGCCTTGAAGCTACGCCGACTTTCATCTTTCCACCAGTCAATTATTTCAAGGCCCTACTACGGATCGAAAAGGCAAGCCTGTTGTCGATGCTCATCTGAACATCACCGCTGATCGATTATCAGCGCTCTCTACGTTTGCATTGCGAATGGGATGACTTGAACCTAAAGATCGAGGGACTGATTCGTCTTAGAATTCCTCCTTCCGCGTCGAGCGAGCCACATCAACCTATAAAAAGTTAGGGTAATGGCACGGTAATCAAAAAATGATCGATGTCCAAAATCAGCAGTGCCCCCACTACCGATGACACAGAAGTCACCCTCGTCGAATGCAATGGCCCGGGCGGTTCTCCTCATCACTTCCGCAGCTTTTCTACTGACGTGAGGTGGCCGTGGATGATATGCACGGTGATCATCAAGATACGTGTTGCGGCGTTAAGTGGGCGTACGTCTGATGGTTACGCACCTCCGGGTTAAGCCCGAGGGTCAGATCTATGGTGGAACCAACAGGAATCTGAGTCGTGAGGCGGCCCGAGTTAGGAATCTGATGCGATTGATTCAATTGCGAGCCATCAAAAGTTGTGAGCAGGACCACCTAATTTGGCTACTTTCGTCCAAGTCACGGTGACTGAAGTACCCAGATCATCGATGGGCAGGTTGGGAGGGTGACGGAACGGATGCTCGCGTTGTGTATCTGTTCAGCATCGTCACAGAACGCCCTATTGTTCCCGGTGAAGTAGAGGATCACGGAATCCAAGTGATATCGACCATATATATGGGTTGATACCCTTGCCACCATGCCATCGTTGAGATCGAAACATTATTTCTGGACCTATCATGAAGTGGAGGTGCCACTCAGCACCCTCAACGAACCTTTGGGGTTGATTACGTGTTACGAGGCGCCCGAAACGAATGAAGAGGTTACCCACGTCCAAGTCACCACCTCATCCCAACCTAGCTCCCCTACCCCAACTGGCCATCCCAGACACGGACCCCACCAACCCTCCGGGGGAGATATTGTTCGGAAGGATAAGGAACGAGTTGGCACTGGGGATAATCAGAATGCCGTACGGCTCCCCGAGACTGTCAAAGATGTGGTTCTGCGTTTCGACGGCTTGATGACTCGGACGGGCCTATTGGTGATCAAGACTCGGCCCGGTCCAGAAACGCCACACGATCGAGGTGTCGCGTTCTTCGACAAATTCGTCATGCACTTCGAGACAAGCATCCTCACCTGGTGGATCGCACTGACAATACCACGCATATCATACGGGTTAACGGCGATACAAGAACCGAATCCAGAGTAACTATATGATCGATAAAAACTACACAGAAATTTCATCAGTATCGGGGTGACCCCGTCGTACTACACAAACATACCTCGCTCAGTTCTATGCCTCCCCTCTTGATACTCCATAAAGTCGTGTCCTGTGTGCCATCCATACCCTCCCGCAGGCTCGTGACCAGTCACGACGGTCAGTAACGCGACATACCGACTAAACGTGACTTGTTGTGTATGCAGGAAAGGATGGCTGGTAGGTCGGCGTCGAGAACACCGCGCCGACGCGAGCGACCACGTCTGAGACACCGCCGGCGAGTTCGCTGGATTCGATCGTTTGCAGCGCGACTTGGACCTATGGGGGGCATACACGTGAGAAACGTGGTCGCTGACACGATTAGACGCGTTACCTTTCGCTGGAACTCGGAATTCTTCTTCAAAAATCGTTCAAAAGGCCTCAATGTTATGCCTGACGTTGTATGACGATCCAACACGAGAAGGACACGCAAACATGACACGCACCTGAAGCTCGTCAAATTTATCCCGTCCGACGATCATGATCATGCCAGGATACTGTTGCCTCAGAAGCTGTGCCCAGCACTGAAGTCGGGTTCGCGTCTGTTCTATCGCGTCAGCGTCCACGTCATCGGCACCAACACGGGTCCGTCCCATAAAAAGCCAAAACCACCTCTTCTCCTGCGGCGCTTTGACGTCGATACCCATGGGAAGGACCGAACCGTCCTTTGTAGACGCCGACACCACTCCCAAAGGTGCCCTCGATTTTGATACCATTTGGGAGGGCCTCGAGTGCGAGGATGTGGCTGACAGTCTGTCTAAAGTGATGGATGTAGCTCGTAATCTGGAAGCCGACGAGATTGGCTTCGAAGAGACCATGTAGTAGGGACTCGCGGACCAAAGGCACCGGAAGTTCTTGGAAGAGGCGAAGCCGACCTGGAGGAGGAAGCCGATGGGGGCGTTGGTGAGTTTGGGATCGGCACAGAGAAGTGCGGGGAGGAGGATGAGGTGGTCGTTCAGTCAAACTGCGAGATAGGATGAGCAGGCACGAGAGAAAGAGGAAGAGGAACTGACTGATCGAGTCGCCTTGGCGGTTCATGGCCTGTGAATGATGTGCTCTCGTAAAAGAGTTTCGTCTTGGGGGCATCCGGAACGGTGTGATGCATGGCAAGGCCAGAGTGCCTTGATCACGGAGGGCCGGCTGTTGTGCCTGTAAAGCGACGAACCTGGTGGCAAAACTCGACATTGCTGTTTCAAACACGACATTTGGCTCACATACAGTTGCGGAATCCTCAAATTAATGCTGCTGCGCAGATCCGATCCGAACCCATCCAGTGCCGACCCAAAGTTTCTGAGCGAGACGGTCCTTGATGCTGTCGATGGCGTCCTTCAGACCACCGTTGCGATGTGAATTTGGCGCGGTGTACCAAGGTGGCAGCCGTCACCGCGAGAAGGGTAACCGTCACCAGGACCCACCAACGACGGGAAGAGGAGCGAGACTATTTGCGCTGAAGACGGGGGTCGGTATGGGTCCTCCGGAATTTGCGTGGCGTGGACGTGAACGTGAACGAGTGGTCGAGGCTGGCGAGTGCGTGGAGGTAACACATTCGAGTTGGGACTTGTACCGTTTGTGGGGGTGGGCAAAGTTGGAGAACAAGTCCTTCCAGAGTCCCGACCTGCACTGTCACACTAACGTAGGGCCACAACGCATCTTTCTTATCCTATACCCACCGCACGCCCCAGATCATCTACTATCCAGACATTTATGAACCATGTATCATGAAAAACGCGTCCACAAGGCTCAAGCTTGCATTTGTCCCGATTAGACACGTTGAATGGCACACTCTCTGGTGCCCCCTCCGGAATCGCATGGAACGGCTCTGTCCGATGTAGAACGGAAAACCCTGATCTCGTGCTCTGCACGTAGACTCGCCATCGGAGGGTCCAACTCCGAGACATTCTGCCATCTGCCATCTTCCTTGTCCTCACATATCGACGCTCGTCCAGAACGCGCCGTCCATACAAAAAGTCCTGGATACCAGGCATATTCCCCCTCCTCAGCCACCTCCAACCCGCACACCAGGCAACCAATGCTCTCTTCCCCGGCACATTCTTCCATGGACTTGTTAGCGGCGAGAGAGAAAAGAGACGCTGCGAAGCCCGACTAGCGTGTATGCGCTTTCATCTCTCTACCAAGTACCCCCTGACGCCAGCACTTGTAGCAGAACACGTTTTCGACCAGGACCTGTCCTATACTTGCTGTCGCTGCAGCGAATGATATAAAACGAATATCATCCTACATGGCAGACGTCTTCGACAAGGCAGACTGTTGGGCCTCAGTCCGTCTCCGAATCTCCTCATATGTGCGCGAGATGGTGTGCCGACCACGAGTCGGGCATTGTCGTATGCGACAAGCTCATCAAACTGCCCAAATCCGTCATAGATGATGATAGACTACCTCACAAAGTATCGCGTTCCCTCTCCTCCTCTCGACGCACATCACCAACCATCTAGATAGTCAGGCATCATAGAGGCTTCTCTCGCCAAGGCTACGACGACCCTCCCCGAGGTCCAAACTCAACTCCTCGCCATTTTCGCACCGCAAGGCGGCCCCACCCCATCTTCGTCGGTCCGACACTCCCCTCGAATCGCACCTCTATGCGCTCCGGATCTGCCACCCCCTCTGCGTGAACACCGTACTCGTGTACCGCCACTCCCGCGGCTGTCCACTCAATCCCGAACTCGCATGCTGCGAGATCCAGACGCGTTGCCTGCGGCTCAAATCCAAAACGGGGCCGGATTCGGCGAGTTTAACACCGACCGTGAGAGCATCTTTGAGCACATGGCGAGGGCGTGCGGGAGGGGTGGGAAAGGCGTTATGAGACGATTGACCGGATCCTCGGGTTTCCGCATGATGATGCGCAAGCACCGACGAGTCTCCTCTTCAATCGAGTTAAATGCCGCAGTGCTATTCTTGATGCCGAATAAATCGCAAAAGAGCTTGCGACACTGCCGGAACCGATCATTGCAATCCATGAAGAGAATTACATTACTCAAGCCGACCAAATCGGATGCCATGGTCAGGTGTGGTCTATTCTGGTCTATTCGAACATTTGAAGTTCTGTTTTTCGAGAATGCCCTAGACGAGTTAACGACATAACGCATCCCTAGCATGATTGTGGATGAAATATCACCTACAATAAGATCGTAGAGTCTTGAAGAATGACTTGTAAGACGATGGAAAGTGCCTACCATCGGAGGGACTGGTTCGAAGCTAAGATGACTTTGATTGGGAACTCGACGAGGAGGCGGACTTTCTGACTGTCATAGACCCGGGTCACCCGAAGTCACGGTCCTACGTAGCAGTGACCACTGACGATGAGGGATTCGTCTGGTGAAAACTTGACCGCCACTAGCATGATGATGTCGCCGCGGGGAATCGGGATCGAGCAGCCGCTTGCCAGTGGAGAGCAACCAAAAGCAGACAGTCCATCTGACTCTCCTGATCCAGTCGCAATTTTCTTCCCATCCGTAGAGACGTCGATAGAGTGCACGCACCCTACTGTCGTGTTCGTTCAACTCGGTTACTTTGGAGAGGTTCTCCGCATTCCACACCGTCACCAACTAAACATCCCACACACCTCACCGATGTTGAGAACGCGAGTCGCGGCCCCCCGCATCCATTGGCGTTGCCACCTGGCCATCTTCTACCCGTCAACATCGAATCTTCTGTTCCTTCCCACCGCTCACGACGTGCTTCCCCAATCATCTCGCCCGAGCTCCACGACACCTCAACAAAGTATGTATCATAAAAAAACTCGTCCACAAGGTTCAAACTGGCAAAACCAGCTGCATTCCCCCTGTAGGAATGGCACGCCACTGGGTACCCGTACTTGCTGATAGGCCCCTTCCGGAATCCCATGGGCCGGCTCTCTCCGACTGGTGGGAGTCGAAAGCGACCAGAACGGAAAACGCTGATCTCGTCCTCCCGTAGACCCGCCACCTCCCAACTTCCTTGTCCTCCGACGCTCGTCCAGAATGCGCGGTCGATGCGAAAGTCTTCAAACTATTGGTACCAGGCATACTCCCCGACTTTCTCGCCCTTCCCCCGCCACCCACCTCAGCCACGGTCGACCCGATTGCGATACCAGTCAAACGCCCGCTCCCCTTCATCGCCTCCGTGTTTAGCCATGCTTTCCCAACCCAAGGCGACCAATCCAGAATGTCCTCCATCCTCAACATTATTTCAAGGACCCGTCAGTGGCGAGGAGAAAAGAGGCACATTGAAGCCCGAGTAGCATGTATGTGCTTCTTTTTCCCCTCCGAACACTTTTTGACACCGCCCCTTGTAGTAAAACGCGCTTTCGACAATGACCCGTCGCTATGCTTGCTTTCTCTGCAACAAACGATCGAAAACGACTATCCTAACCGATCATACATGGTACACGTGTTCAACAAGTCAGACAGTTGTGTGGACTCCTCAGCCCGTCTCCGAATCCATCTTTCTCCTCCCACACGAGTATACGTCGTCGACTGCGAGGTGGTGTGCCGACTATGAGCCCTATTCAACCAGACAAAGCGCCTATCAGAAGACGGCAAGGATCTGACCCGGGTCTGCATCATCGACCACGAGTCTGGCATTGTCGTATACGTACGACAAGCTTGTCAAACCACCCGAATCCGTCATAAATTACCTCACCAAGTATCGCTTTCCCTCTCCTCCTCTCGACGCACGCACACCACCGACTATCTAGATGCAGGCATCACCAAGGCATCTCTCGCTATGGCCACGACGACCCTCGCTCAACTTCTCACCATCCTCGTACCCCGAGGTGGCCCCACATCCATCATTGTCGGTCACCCCCCCCCGAATCCAACCTCAAAGTCCTCCAGATCTGCCATCTCCTCTGTGCATTGACACCCAGTCATCCACCACCGCCCCCGCGGTCGATCACTCAAACCCGGACTCACATGGCTCTCCAATAATGGTGTCGGCGCGAGATCCAAACGCGCGGCGAGGGTGGACAGGACCCCGAAGAAGACGCGCGCGCCTGAGTTGATTTGCTTCTTCCCAAAGTCCAAAACGGAGGACGGATTCGGCGAGTTCAAGACAGACCATAAGAGCATCTTTGAGCGCATGGCGAAGGCGTGTGGCAGGGCGCCGACAGCTGCCATCGTGGGCCGTGGCAATCCAAGCGTGATGCACGGCGCCAAGGCTACGACCTTCATCGGCTGCGGGAGTGATCGCGAGGTTCTAGATGGCTTGATCCAAGTGATCCCGGCGCACGAATTCCTGTTTTGGCGGTTTGCAGACATCGCGGACGCCGTGGGCTGTGAGTGTACATTGCTCGGGTGTGTGGGTGGGGATTCATCGCTGTTGGTTGGACAGGGTTGACGGCGGATGCACCGGCCGTGATCGTTCCTCCGACAAAGGCATCTCCAGAATCGTTCGCGATTACACAAGCTACATTTGACGCATAGTCCCTTCCGGCCCGCATCGCCGTGGTGATCATTACTGGCCACTAGGATCCGCGCCGGATGACGTCGGTCCACGCGCGCAACGTCACGTTCGAGTCAACGATCGAGGGCGAGAAGAAGGCAGATGAGATCGAACGATCACAGTGGTGGACCCCGAGCGATGGGAGAGCGTTGGAGGATGTCGAAAAGGCCAAGCGTGGGTTGTTGTTGTTGTTGGGGATAAGTAGACCCATGTGTACGGATGGTCATCGCCGTATTCAAACGACATTCCACCCTTCGAGGACAATGGAGATGGAAAAAGATTATGATCCACACATTGCTTTCCAATGCCTGCCTCATTGAGCGATTTCAAACACGTTCGGATCGCGTCACACGCTCACCATTCCGAATGGCGGACATCAATACGAGACGTGGACCGTGGTGTCTCTGGGATGAATTCTCTAAATCTCATTCGCCCCGTCCTGGATCGCCAAGATATGAAAAATGACGCTTACTAACGAATGTGAAAGCATTTTGCACCACAGAACCGATGCGCAATCGCAGCACAAGCACGATCTCCACATTTTGCACATACACAAAAAGACAAAGGAAAACACGGAAGACGAGGTGTTTGCATGGGTAAAATAAATATCCGAGTCGGCATTCATAAATACCCCCCGTCCTTGCCCACATCCTACGCAAAAAGTGCCCACTCAAACCTGACGCGTACCATCTCCCAAGATCTCGAGTCGAATCGCCTCCGAGTCATCCATTTCACAGTCCGCCACCTGACCCTCCTCTTTCCTCGGAGCGACGTCCGCGAACCGAATTGTAGACACTGCTGCGTTTCCATTGAAAATGGGTTGCGACAACACACCAAATCCAGTGTCAATCCCCTGCCAACGACCACGGAGGTCCCGGTCATACAGCTCTCGCATGCTGATGATGAACCGAGGCATTATGGGGCATAGAGCTATACTGTAAAGCAAGACCAGGACAAGCTGTAAAGTACTGCTCAGTGCAATGGCATTTTGGAGCCAAACTGTAGTGATGTTGTAAATTATATTCCTAGAAGTCCATAGTTAGTTTTTTTTCCAGGTAGTTGAGAGTAATATGGGTGAGAGAATGTGATGGTAATGAATGGTAATGAATGAAAGGGGAGAGGGAGACATACGCAACAAAATAAAGAATTCCATCTTTCACAAACAGTTGCATGTAGCGGTTAGGCTGCCACTGCTTGGTTACTTTGTACAACACAACTGACTCTTTGAAGGTTGTGATGACAGCAAGCATTAAAAGCATAATACCAAGAATCATTCCAAGAGTTGTAATGGCCAATGCTAGGTGAAATGAGGTATTGCTCACTAAACCTTGGCAGAAAGAGAAATCAATGACTTGGACAACTGTGACTGTAGAAAAAGGTAGTTGGAGATATGTAAGGGCCACACATGAGATTCCAGTTTAGCTTTTGGTTAAGCTTGATACACACCTGAGAGGTAGGTATTGGGATTGCTGTATATACCTTCACTAACAAAGGCAAGAATAACATGTGGCACATAAATGAACAAAAGGAAATAAAGGATCCTTTTGGATTGATTCCACATTGCATACACCCGCAGGATCATGACCACTGTAATTTAAAAGCATGGTTAGGAAAAATGAAATAAGAGGGTGTAGTAGCTCACAATCAGCAGCAGCAAGAAATATAGGAAATGACCAATTAACCACCAGATAGAGTACAGTACCTTCAGAATGCACATGTATCATGCTGGCATTGTAGAGGGCATAGAAAATTTGTGTGCTTACATCTATGAACTGTTATCAATACAGCTGACACCCAGAATGTATATAGAATACATACACCTATCATACAACAATCATTAATAACACACAAGGTGCAATGCAGAATAGCTCACTTGTACTGGACCAGGCACAAAGGTGCTACCAGCTGAAAATATATCTGATCAGTTTGATTAATTTCAAGTTCTGAATTCAAATTTGAACACACCAAGGCCAGTAAGACTTGAGAACATATTCATTGTTAGCTATGTAACATGACATGCATTACAGCAATAATAAACTTACATAAAGCAGGAAAGACCACAGTAACGAACCTACAGAACTGTCAGCTTACAACACATGCAATGGAGTAGCCTATATACACACCAGAATATACATTGTGGAGACCCAGGTCCAGGATCTGTGCTGTGAAACCATAAGGAACTCAGTGCTTACTTGATAATCCTTGCTTCCTCACCCAAACATATTCTATCTTTAAGCATTGTCAACCAACCAATGAGGAGAGCAATATAAGCTGATGATATACCTCTCTTGAAAACATAAGAACTGCCAGTCAGTTGGTAGGATTCCAATTATCATTTCAGTTTGAGAAGAATAACATGCACGAATTCACTGCTCACCATAATCATATATAACAACAGTGATGACAACAACTGTGTTAGTCAATAAGATCAATAATTGGCTAGAGGTGTGAACGACCATACGTGATAAACAGTTGTTCATCCAGAGAAGCTCCAGAGTGGACTGTAAGTCGGACGACATGATTGGTATGCTGGCAGGGATGAACAACCAAGTCGAGGAGAGGGTGGTTGCGGGAGGTTCAGCCTCGGGGATCCCTGGCGGTTGTCACCTATCCGGTCTTTTAAGTATCTGTTCCAAGAAGTATTTAGAACAAAAACTCATGTATGATCCTGGGACATTTGACAACTAGGATATGAGATGGAGACGTAACGTGGCGGGACTTGAAGGCAATGCGAGAGGCCATCTTCGTTCTTGCACAGAAAACAGTTGTTGCGTACACGACAATGAGCACAGGATGAAATTTTGCGGTCCAAAGACGGGTTTCATTCATGATCATGATCACATTACGTTCTTGTCATAAACGTGGCAAGGAAGAAGCCTTGGAGCTACGCAGACTTTCATCTTTCAACCAGTCGATTAAGGGCCCTACTGCGGATCAAAAAGCCTAGTTGTCGATGCTCACTTGAACATTGTCGCTGATTGATGACTGGCGCTCCTTCCACGTCCGCATTGCGAACGGGATGACCTGAACCCAATGATAAAGGGACTGATTCATCCTAGAATTCCTCCTTCGAGCGAGCCACATCAACCTATGAAAAGTTTGGGAAATGGCACGGTAACCAAAAATTTAATCGGTGATGTGGAGAACCGCGGGCATTGATTCTACCGGTGATATGAACGTTCGTCATCGAGAAGCATGTTGCGGCGTTGAGGGGGCGACCATTGTCTGATGGTTACGCGCTTCTGGGTAAAGTTCGCGGGTCAGATTCATGGTAGAACGAGGGGGAAGCGTGAGGTGGCCCAAGTTAGGAATCTGACGTGATTGATTCAAGGGTCATTGCGAGCCATCGAAAGTTGTTGTGAGCAGGACCACCTTCTCTTTCGTTCCGAATAGAGGTACTACCCACCTCGTGTATTCCTCCATTCGATGTCGTCATGGACGCGAGTCCTCTGTGCATGATCCGTCTATGCCCGCAGTCGGTCTAAGGGTAACATAATTTGGCTACTATTTCCGCCGTTCGTCCAAGTCACGGTGACTGCGGGTAAGCTGGGAAGATGACGGAACGAACACCGTCCGAGTCGTGCATCATCAGATGTTCATCAAGCAAATGCATTATGCACCACCAGAACGCCCTATTGTTCCCGGTACCGTAGGAGTGGATTTTTCGTCCCCCCAAAAACGCGTTTTGGCGCAGAAAATCTGGAGATTGGACAGTTTTGGGGCGAGTTTGGGCTGGGGGGCGCCCACGTAACGCAGCTGCATGCGAACCGGAGCTTGAATCATTGTGATCGTCATTTGTACTGCTCTGCCGTGCCCGACACTGCCCCCGATGCAGCGCCAACCCTCGCCGTCGGTGCCCCACCACAGGGATTCGACCGCCAATGCTCTGGGCCCGTGATCGAACAGCCAGCCAGGCCTCCTTTACTCCTTTCACGTGCGGCGCGTTGAATCTACCCACCCAATCCGTGGCCACCTTGTGTCAATGCGTTATCTTCCCGCTGCCATACGCCATCGGTTTCGCTTTCCTCGCAGACTTCGCCAGCGATAGACCAGTATTACTGCTGTTTTTAATACTAATGACCATTCATCATGCATTCGACTTGTAATAAATATATGTATGTGGACATGGAGAACACGCAATGTGATACAGAATACAACCAACATGGCATGTGAGCCAGGGTGCGAATGAGCGTACTGGAACGCTTGTCCTGTGGACGAAGGGACTTTATCGTTTTTTCAGGATCGGCTTCCCCAACTTGCCAGGTTCCCCGCTTGCAGGGAATCTGCGACGTCGAAAGAGCGGTATGTGATCAGAAAACCATCTCACACGAGGTTTTTACACGCGGGTACACCTACATCACCAAAGTAGGATGAGGGAAGGACGTCACAGGGTGGATTTCTTTTCTCCACCGATCATTAGGTCGTAGTTCGCTGAGATAGCCATGGACCAGATATCATGAGTGTGCTCGATGACAGTCCCGATTTGCTCGTGCGTCGCAGTCCAAAAATGATACTGATGAATTAGTGGAGACAATTATGAACGTGCCGTTGCTTGCTAGTGCGATGCACCTTGCATCCCTGCTGTTGTGAATGGCCCATTGCGAGAGCGTGGTCCTGGTGGACACGTCGAGCGAGACAAGGCAAAGAGTCGCTTTCTATCGCTGGTCCAGGCGAGGGACTGGTTCAAGAGCGAGTAGACTTGGACTGGGAAGCTAATGAGGAGGCCACCCGGGCCGTTCTGCCAGTGACTGTCACGGTCATGGACACGATCATCAACTTGTTCCCACGTCCAGTCGACCGCTGCCAAGTTTTCACCAAACGGATGTCTCGCCGCTGCCGGCGCGTGGCGCGATTCTATTCATCTGTGACGGTCTCCCCCTCGTCGGCATCCCAATCCTAGTCAATTCGGAACACAACCGTTCCTTCGCCTGGGCAGCGATAGCAAGCAACTCTTTGCCTTATCTCGGAATGGAGATGTCCATTGTCTCGACGTATCCACCGGGAAGACGCAACGATACCCAGTGCACCGTCTTCACAAGCAATCGTTACGGCACCTTCATAGCAGCTGCGACCTTGCGATGAGCGGAGGCAATACAATCCGAGGGCTCTGTGACATTCCTCCTCCGTCCTACTTTGATGGTGTAAGTGTACTTGCATGTAAAAAAACGTTGTGTGGGATGGCTTTCTGATTACACACCACTCTATCGACGTCACAGATTCCCCGCAAGCGGGAAACGCGGCAAACAAAGACTTAGGAAGCTGATCTCGAAAAGACGATCAGTCTCTTCGTGCACAGCACAAGCGTTCAAGTACGTTTTATTTGCACCCCAACTCGTGTATCATCGACGTCCAAAGCTCACTAGGCAGTAAAACCGTTTCGAAAACATCCAGAACCCGGAATGTGCATGCAAATCTCGCGCCACTCTCTAGTTCGATTGCTGAGACCAGGTTGGGTTGAAGAAGCGCCGAGAGTACCCGTGGCACTTACTCACGCCCGCACGTCTTTGGGTTCGTTCTGCCCCATTGTGATCTCTGTCGCTCAATATGCTGATGCTGACTGTGACTGTTCACCAAGATGGCACGGACATCGTTGTCACTGGCGTGACAATTGAGCCGCGTTCAAACTCAATGGAATGCTCTTTGTGGGCAGTGGTTGGGAGGGAAAGCTTCGACGATGGGATGTAAAAGGTACAATAATCAGGTCTCAGAAGCTCAGATTGCGAGCGACGACTTGCTGGCCCATTCCATTGGCTTGGGGCTTTCCGCGTCTTCGACAGGGCAAACGGTTGGATAGACAAAGCTCGGCCTGTCTCCGAATTTATCTTGTTCCTTCCACACGAGTATACGCCGTTGACTGCGATATGGTATGCCAACTACGTCGTAGCTCTACTCAACCCGACACAGAGGCCCGGATCTGCATCATCGACTACGAGTCTGGCATTGTCGCATATAACGGACTTGTCAAACCACCCAAACCCGTCATAGATTACCTCACAAACCTCTCCTCCTCTCAATGCACGCACACCACTGACTATCTAGATGGTCAGGCATCACCGGTAACGACCCTCTCCGATGTCCAAACCCAACTTCTCGCCATTCTCGCACCCCAAGCCGGTCCCATTTCCATCCTCGTCGGTCACTCCCTCGAATCCGACCTCAAATCCCTCCGCATCTGCCATCCCCTTTGCATCGACACCGCACTCATCTACTACCCCCGCGGTCGACCACTCAAATCCGGACCTGCATTGCTCACCGAGAAACGGTGTCAGCGCAAGATCCAGACGCGCGGCGAGGGCGGATACGACCCCGAAGAAGCCGCGCGTGCCTGCGTTGACTTGCTTTGGCTCAAAGCCAAAATCAGGGCCGGATTCAGCGAGTTCAAGCACCACCGTGAGAGTAGGTTTGAGCGCATGGCGAGGGCGTGCGGGAGGGGTGGCCAGGGCGCTGTGAGAGTTGATGTCGTTGGTCATGGCCATCCGGGCGTGATGCACGGCGCCAAGGCGACGACCGCCATCACGTGCGGGAGCGATCGCGACATGCTAGAGGGTTTAATTCAAGTGATTCCTGCGCACGACTTCTTGTTTGGGCGGTTTACAGGCATTGCGGATGCCATGGGCTGTGAGTGTACGTAGCTCGTGGGTGGGTGGGGATTGATCATTTTTGCTCGGACAGGGTTGACGCCGAAAGCGACGGCGGATGCACTGGTTGTGGTGGCCCCTCCGACAGAGGCGTCTCCAGAAGCACTCGCAACTACCCAAGCCATGTTGGACGCGCAACTCGTCACCCTCTACACGTCCCTCCCGGCCCGCACCGCCGTGGTGGTCTTGACCGGCCACTCGGATCCGCGCCAGATGGCATCGCTCAGCGCGCGCAAGGTCGCGTTCGAGTCGGCGATCAAGATCGGGAAGAAGGCGGAGGAGATGGATCGATCCGTGTGGTGCACTGCGAGCGATGTGAGAGCATTGGAGAAAGATGTCTGGAAGGTCGAGCGTGGGTCGTTGATTTTGGGATCAAGCAGACCTATCTGTAGGGATCGTCTGCGTTGATGCGATGCTGTCCTCAGGCCGTGTGAGACGTCGATCGAGGTGTTGGCTCGGGCGATGGACCGAAGTACGTTTGTCCGACTAGCCCACTCTCAACATCTCACACTCGGGCTCAATCCCAATCTAAACTTATGTACACCTCGACGCGGTATGGCAATGATCGATTTGTGTTGCTTG
>JBBPSD010000813.1:0-15656 GCA_038093415.1 Xerocomellus chrysenteron | reverse complement strand
CATCATCTTTCAGTAGGATAATGACCCCAAGCACACCTGCAGAATGGTCAAGGAGTGGCTAGAAGTGCATGAATTCAAGGCTAGACCTCAGCCCTATCAAACATGTCTGGGGCTGGCTCAAGAGCAGGCTTGCAGAGTATGAAAAACCTCCAAATAGGATTATTGAATTGTAGGAGAGGGTTCAAGTGAGGTGGGATAGGATACCAGTTGGAAGTGTCAAACTTTGATTGAAAACAAGCCTAGGAGGGTTCAGGGAGTGCTTAGAGAAAAAGAAGGCTATACCAAGTACTAATAATGTCCAAATACCCTTTGTATTGCAAAAGTGAAAAAACCCTTTCCATGGTATTACTGTTTTGGATTGGCCATATCTCAGCGGCATGTGAACCAAATCACATGACCCAGGGGGCGATCTTGTAGCCAAGAGTATCTTCTATGTTTAACTCCACCAAAGCTAAGCGCGATTCCCACGGTGTTTGGTGGTGCGCTGCGTGCACCACCGTTGAGGTTAGTATGGAAAGGGTTTTTGGAGTCACTGTATATTCATATCTCCCCCAACCCCCTGTGAATTACAGGGGCCAATAAGGATGGTCAGGGGGGTCAGGTCAGCAATGCAGCATCATAGCAGATATATATTATGATATTCCTAGATAGACAACATAGTATTCTATCCTCATAATAAGTAGCTATTAATAGATTTCGCACTTTTCACTCATAAAGGATCTATAAATCATTTGCATGGAATTACTGAATTGTATGTACATAAGTGGATAGAACTCTATCTATAGGTACCATATATCTCTAAATCAAACCTAGAGTGGACCTAGTGAAAGTTGAGAGCAGGAGAGATGAAACAACATCTATGAATCATATAGACATATTACAAACACATTACAAACAGTCCACAATAGGGATTTTCATGGGGAGTCCAATGCCATATGTGACAGGCTCAGATAGACAGCACACCACTCATACCACCATGCAACAGGGTTAGTAACATGCTCCACATTGGTGCAGAGATAGCACTCAAGCTTGCTACCTAGGTCAGAGGATTTGGGTGGAGCCAGGGTGACCATAGCATCAAAGATATTATCCTACCAGTGCAGATAAAAGCTCTATTAGTTAGCACATATCATAACTATGTAGCTGGTTATGCACCTTTTTGGGCTTGGGTGGGAATACACTCCCAGCCAAGCTGTTATCACAGCAGTCTCGCTGACCAGTCTTTTTGCAGTGTTGATCCAGCTCTCTTTCCAATAAGCATTTTTGAAATAGGTTAATTTGTGTTGTGGATGTAAAACTAAAAAATGTTAGTGCAATTATTTGTGTAAAACCAGACTGACTCATGGCAATTCTATATATATGTGTTGTAGCTGTCTGTAAGTTGATAATACTGGTTTAGCATTCACTTTGCAAGACCAATGGTGCACAAATTGCAGGGCTGTACTGGTAGTTGAGTGAGTAGGTTGTGAGCTTCTTGTCCATGAGATTCATGGCAGGAATCACAGTGGCAAGGTTTGGTGTGAAGCATGACAAATACAGTGTGGCATCCTTGAGGATCTGTGTGTTGTTTATCACACTGCTACAAACATGTGGTAACAGGCACTTACCTTCAGTACATGTTTCAACAAGGCCCATTTCCCATCATCCAGCTCATATTTTCTCAGTTCCAGGACATAGTTCTGGGTCACAGCATCAACCACATCATGATGATTCAGCACATACTCCAACATATCAAATGTGGAATTCCACCAAGTCAACATGTCACATGGCATGTTTGTGACTTTGAGCTTCATCTCTTGAAGGACAGCTATGTTGGATTGTTGATGGGGGGTACTGCTGGACTGGACAATCCACATCCATGTTGCTTTGTCAGGTCTACATATCATCGACATGGTTGAACCACTGAACAATGGCATATGGATAGAGTTCTCCTTGGAATAAGAATAACAAAAAACACAGAACACAGGCAATATCTATTCCTGCGAACCCATGAGCATTGGATTTCAAGTTTGTGATAACAAATTTGCAGTCATTCTGTGGGCCTTCATTCCTCCAGTTTGGAGAGGTTTGAATATTTTTTTGATGCATATCTCTTTAGTACTCCACTTACATAAGTCACTTAAAGCATAGAATGTGGAGGACACCAAGTTGAAAATAGATATTCTTCCCTTGTGGAAAGGAATGTTGTTCAAGGGTATCTTGACATGGCCATAATCACCTGCCTTGTATTGCAGTTGATTGTGCAGGAATGACCACACAACAAGTTACTTTTGTGTGCTTTTGTTGTGCTTTTTGCCACTTAATCCCATTTCATTCAAAAAGCTTGAGACTGCTGTTAAAAGCAGATCCTTCTGCTCGTCCATTGCTTTTTCATGTTTTTTTTTTTTTTGCAGCTTTTGACCGACTTTTGGAGCACAAAAAGTGATCAAATTCAATTAAAAAGTAGCTAGCAGTACATCAAAAGTAGTTGGGGGGCACAGAAAAGCAACTTAATAAGGAATGTAGCACAGTTCAAAAAGTTATGAAAAGCTGAAAAGAAAACCAGTAAGGAACAATACAAACAAGAATAGTAGGCAGAATAACAGCTTGTGATTGGCAGAAATGAATAAAAGGGATTGATAAATGCAAACAAGGGAAACCCAATGGGATAGACATGGTGGATTGATGCAGCAAGCTATATAGTAACTGGGGAGAGTACAGAGTATGGGGAATAGAAGGTTAGATGGTGCATGACAAACAAAAGAGATAGATGATGGTACTAGAATTTGAGGCAGATGATGTGGGAAAGGGAGGGAGCAGTGAACCTAACCGCAACATGCTGAGGCCAATTCTGTAGTCATTATTAGTTTACAGTGACTCCAAAAACCCTTTCCATACTAACCTCAACAGTGGTGCGCACTATTCTATTGTTTGACTGAGATCCATGTCATCAGTTTAAAAGTGAAAAAACCCTTTCCATGGTATTATTGTTTTGGTTTGGCCATATCTCAGCAGTGTGTGAACCTGATCACATGACCCAGGGGGCGATCTGGTAGCCAAGAGTATCTTCTATTTATAACTCCACCAAAGCTAAGCGCAATTCCCATGGTGTTTGGTGGTGTGCACAGTGCACCACTGTTGAGGTTAGTATGGAAAGGGTTTTTGGAGTCACTGTATACAATTCATTGAATATACAGGCTAGCAGGAGCTTACATATCAGATTTTGAGGATCTTGAACCTCCTGCTCAATGAATGTAGATGGCTTGAGAGTTATTTGAGCATCCTGAGTAGTGGCCAGCAAGCACAATGTGGTGGTGATAATGTCATTCAACTTGTTGGCAATATGTGATGTAATAGACTTATATGTAGTAGGAAGCCATCTGCCCACCCCAGTTCTGTTGGAAAAGTGCACTGCAGGAAGTGGATTCTTTTCCTGTCTTTTTGTTGAACTGTCAAGAAGTCTTTGTCTTTAACTTCTTTGAGCCTTGTCCTTGCTTGAGCTGGTAATGGGTATATCACATTAGCCTTCATCCAAACTTGCAGGCCCATCCTGGCCAGTCTCAGCACCAGCAATACCTAGCACCTTATTGAGTTTCCCATTGATGGCTAACTTTAAAGCATGCTCCAGCTGTGGGCATATAATTAGTTTCATTGACAAACGAGAAGAAAAATAAATACTACTGTGATACTGAGAGCAAGAGCATCCTTTATACCATCATAGAATTTGCCATGAAGATCTAGGCAGGGGACATCCATCCAGCCATAGATTTACTGGAGATGGGTTCCCAGGAGTGAGAGGATGAAGAATGAGCAAAAGGCCTTGCTTGGTTCACTGGAATTGAAGTTCTCATAAGTGAATACACTGTCATCCAAAAGTAAGGAGGCTGTTTTGTGCAGAGTGAGACCATTGATAGGGTTCTTCCTAAGAAACCTGACTATGAGATTTACAGCAGAAGCAGGTGTTTCACCAACAGCTAATGCAGTGCATTTCCTATCAACACATAGGCAATTATTAGCTCATGGTGTAAAAATGATATGACAGCTGGGAGGACTAAGAGTGTAAAACCCACTTGCCCTGGGCTGTTAAAGAAAAAGGGGGAGGCAAGATACTTCCTGCCTAAAGAGACTCTAGGTAAGAGGAGCTTTACAAGACCATCAATGATGTGCAGCTCAGAGACATCAAATGGAGCTGTTTCTCAATTGAGTACACTTGTAATGGAAATTAGGAGATCCAAGTTCCGTGGATGGATGTTATATGTATATGTATGATGTTTGGTTTCAGTGTCCTCACCAGACCATGCATGTCAAACCCTGAACATGAAACCAAAACAGATTTTTGTCCATACTGTGAATATGACACACAGACTGGTCAGCATCATTTCCAAGACTTTATCATGATGTCTGGTGATTGGGCATGAGATCAAGACATGTGTTGTCCATGCTGAATGATGATGTGTTCATGCTAACCATTTATGTAATTACAGGATATCATTGCAAATGACTCAGACTCCAATTACCAGGGTGCATCATTCTTGCCTACATATCATTCTTGGCAGTGAAAAGATGACACTGTCAGCTGCCATGGGACAGCACAACTACTACACAGTCTATTTATCTGTTGGCAACATTTGGAACATTGTGTGGTGAGCGCTAATGAGAATTAGACTAAGGAACAAGTTAGTGATTGAATAATAATGAGAGTGAGTAGCTGCATATCTCAGTCAAGTGATAGAACAACTGAGGGATACACAGATCGAATGGAAGAGTAAGTAATGAGCATTGTGTGAATATTATACCTAATCGGGTAAGCTAGTTGTCCGTGATATCAAGTGGAGCATTTTTCAACACTCTCTCTCAACTGACATTAGTCTGATTCTGCAGTCCAAGTAATTGTACAAGATGTTGATGTGAAGTTGTAGGTAGTCCATTGGTAAAACTATCTGCAGTATTTTCTGCTGAAATGATGTATTGCAGCATGATTTCCTTGTATTCAATCTTGTCCTTGGTCCAAAAATACAAGAGTCAAATATGTATGGTGTATTCTTGCGGACATCTTGTCTGGTTGTCATATCCATAGATTTCTCCAAGTCCAAGTCCGGTCCTCCAGGTTTAATCTGGTCCATTGTCACAACTCTGAACTTTCAGTATTGAGCTATGTTTCCATATTCACCTCTCCATTCTGTATCTGCTATAGTACTAAGTGTTCTTGCTACTTACATAGTATTGTCCACAACAGTCCAACAATCTGGCTCCCTCTGCTGTAGTACCTCAGTATTATATATGTAAACCATACAGATTAATACCTTATAGTTCAGTTCGAATATCTCCTTGGGCTTAACTCCTCTTGTCCAAAAGTCTTGATGGCTTCCACCCTCTCATCCAATCCAGGTTAGCACATCGCTAAGCCTTGCATTCCTTGGGCAAACCTCTGAACCTCCATTCGACAAATCCAGGACAGGACATACATATGACAAGGATGTACCATACATGGTGAAGCCAAGTTCTGTAGTTATAGTAAGCAACTCTGGTAGTCCAGAGTTCCTTGGAGTTGTTCCAGTCTTAACAGTATATTTGAACTAACACTTGTCTACATCCTTTACTCTGGCTACTAGAACCACCAGATCTCAGACCTGTGGCTTAGGCACTGAGCCACCCCCATCTCTAAGAGGTAATCCTCCAAGTGTCTTCAGAAGCAACCAGTAAGTCTCTAAAGTCATTGAACAGTTTCAAAGCTTCTTTGCTTGTCAAACCGTGTGTCTACTGTATGCTTCCTGACAGAGTCCCCAACTCCAAGTGCACACATCAACATTCTAGACAATGATCAGTCTAATGCTTCAAGCCATCTCTTCGGTGGCTCTGTGGTCTATAACAACCTAGGACATCCAAACATTCCCAGAGGTGACCCCCAGGTCCCTCCTCCGATGCCCTCCTTCCAACTCCACTCCCTGCACTAAAGTCCGAGAGCCTGACTGGTTTAATGGGAGTGATTCCTAAAAACTCTGGGTTTTCCTTGTGCAATGTGAACTTAACTTCCAGGACCACCCTAAGGCTTTTAGTACCAACCACACCAAAGTCACCTTTGCACAGTTGTACCTAAAGGACATGACCCTATTGGAGATGCAGAACATCAGCTGGACCACCTGACAATGAAGAATGGCCAGCAGATTACCAAATATGTTGTGGAGTTCAATCAAATAGCTTCTCAGATCTGAGGCTATGGAGAGTGTGCCCTCTGGCACCCTTTCTACAATGGTCTCCCTGACTGCATCAAGAATAAGATCTCCCGTGTTGGCAAACTACCATCCTCTCCAACCTCCAACAGCTTGTCCAAGCCATCAAAATGTGCTATTGGGAATGCAAGTCTAAGGTTAGTCATTAGATGAAGCCTACTGCTGTCCCATCTGCATTGAAAAACTCCCTCAACACTACCCCCACCACATTTAAAAACACTAAGGAGTCCAAAGGCAAAGCAGTAACCACCTCCAGTACCTCCATTAACAACCCCAACCTTATCTCTAAACTTGGTAAGGATGGTAAGCTTATCATAGCAGAGTGAAAGCACCATTTTGATAACAAGTTGTGTATGTTCTACAGTCTCACAGGACATATGGCCAAAAACTGTCTGAAGTCTACTTCTTGGACGTCCAAAGGTTGTAGAGTTATGACAACTCCGGAAGCTGAACTGGAGGTCTCTTTAGAGGGAAAAAAATCAATCACGACCTCCCTGACTCCACATGATTAGGAGGTTGCATTGATCCCACTCATGCTCTAAAGGACATTCATCTCAACACATCCACTCTTTTAGATCCAAAGTCACTCACGTCTTCTGTCACATTAAATTCTTACAACATTTCTTCCATTTTTGCCTTAATAGACCCCGGTTCCTTCAATTGTTTCATAGATACGACTTTCATTAATGAATGTGTGATCTCCACCTATTCTGTTTCTCTGATCAACTTCAACTCTTTGACAGAACTATAAATGCAACAATCATCCAAGCTTTCGACCTCTCTGTCCATTTCAAAACCCATGACATCACTCCGGTGACATTTTATGTTACTCTGCTGGATGGCTCTTGTTCACTTGTCCTAGAACACAACTGGCTCCCCCACTTCAATCTGTTGATTGACTGGGTTTTGGCAGTATCTTGTTCTGCTCATTTGGACAGAACATCTTGGCACCCCCAAGCTCTCCTCAGCAGCCTCTGGAGTTACCCCCTCTGGCTGATTCCACCCCACCTGATCCATCACTGAGTTTCTCACAGTGTAAGGCTCTGCCTGTCACAATAATCAGTGCTTCTGCTTTTGTATTGGCTTGTTGTTTACAGGGCTCAGTCCAGTTCAACCTGCAACTTTGCTCTGCTGAAAGTGATCTCCACTTTGCTTCTACCACTTCTGATGATTCAGATCTCTCCAGAATTCCTCCAGACTACCATGAGTTCACTGATGTCTTTAGCAAGGCAAATGCTGACATACTTGCTCTGCATCGTGAGCATAATCTGAAGATTGACTTAGAAGAAGGAGCTTCACCTCCTATCGGCACCACCTACCCCCTATCTCCCTTTGAGCTTGAGTTCCTTTGGACATTCCTAGATGAGCACCTTACAATGGGTTTCATTCATCCCTCCTTCTTAGCTCACACTGCTCTGGTCCTCTTCATCCACAAAAAGAACAGGTCACTCCATCTTTGCATTGACTTCAGAGGACTTAACAAGATCACAAAGAAAGACTGCTACCTCCTTTTCCATATCTCCAACCTGTTAGATGTTCTAAGCTGTGCCAAGATCTATATCAAAATTAATCTCTGGCATGCATACCATCTGGTCTGCATTTCTCCCAGAAATGAATGGAAGACCTCGTTCCATATACACTACAGCTCTTACAAATGGCTAGTCATGCTGTTTGGTCTTATGAACACACCTGCAGCCTCTGGATATCGATCTATAGACAATTTATTAGATGAGTGTTTGTCCCTATGTAGCCGACAAAACACCGTCCAACAAAGAGCTTACGTTAATCACATGTCAACCATGTGCTTAATTCACATCAATATTTCAGATCGCGGTACTTCAATGTGGCTCATTATTTCTTGCTACATCCTATCTTACACAACACCCTTTACATCTTCTATATCATCCACTGATCTACTTCTTGAATACACACAATGGCTAAGAAGATATTGGAAATGTTCCCAGCATAGGTAAGTCTCCATTTGACTTGCGTTTCTTCTTAGATTGTCTAAATCTACCGGTAGCTCAAGCATAACCATGCCTTGGCCAACGCTCATCAACAGAGGTGGCAAGAGAGGCTGTAAGTTCCTTGGAATATCAGATTGAGTCTTTCAGCTAATAACATTCTCAGATAAGGTCACAAACTCAAAAAGTATTGAGTATGCTGCTCTTGATACCAAAAGCACTATAGGTTTGTATCTATATTCCATCTTTTATCATATAGCATTGACAACCGTGCAGGCAATGCAAGAATGGATTCATGAGTGAGGACAAGGAGTCATGCTCTCCTCCAAGGAAGCACAGGTATGTAAGTTTGTCGCCCTCTGGCATCGTTTGTTTGCTGTCCATTTTATAGAAGAAGGGCCCCCCCATCTAGTGACCTTGAGCCTGGACCCAGCACCTACAGATCAGCCACACCCCATCTCTTTGTCTGGCCCCTTTCTGATCAAGTTACAGTAGATATTGTCAGGCCAAGGTCAGTGACAACAGCCAGGAGGGACGCCAGCTATGTTCGTAAATCCACCCCCCAAATAAATTCATCTTGCCACTAACAAGGCTCTAGGAGATGTGTGCCTCCTGTCATGTCATCCAATTGTAGTGATCACCAGGGGCCAGTCAAGGCGTTATGTCCTTGACTTAGGTCACATTCAAAATAAGCTGTACAGTAGTTTCTTAGGGTTGAGTATCTCACTAAATTCCAGAAGACAGATTACCCTACCCACTGATGAGGAGGATGAGGAGGAACCTTATTGGTTATGGTGGTATAAGTTCTCAAGAGCTCAGCCCAGCCCAGTTGCTAACTACTGTATGTTACAGAAAACATATCAGGTACATCAAGTCAGAAGACGAGGAAGATGAGGATAAGGATACTGGACACAATACTAACATCACCGACAATGGTGTCAATGAGAGGAATGGCACGGATGAAGCAGATGAACAGGCCAAGAATGGGTGAGTCACGCCATTTTTCTCAACCATTTCTTTTCTGACCATATTATAGAGAAAGTCACCAGGGAGAGACCAGTGAGGATGGTTACAGTCCAGGGGAAGGCACACATCACCCTTGTAAGCCTGCACACCCCTAACTGTGATATACATAGTTTGACAATAATACTGACGTTCACAGCTATGATATGGACGATGGCATGGGCTTCAATAACAGCAAAGATGGCTACCAATAATGATTAGGCACCGAAGAGACATCTATCATAAGGAAGGTTCTGTTCCTCTTCCTACCTGCTGCTTCTCTGACTAAGCTACAGAGAACCTTCCCCCCATCCACCAAATGACGATGACAATAATGAAGATGAAATAGACCTGCTGTTGGCTAAGGAGGATGAGCCCAGCACAGAGGGGGTTCCCGACAACTCTAACAATGGTAATCACAACAGACTTCCCCCCAACCCTACCAACACTGGCGATGATGACGAGGAAGCTGAAACAGACCAGCTGAATAGTAAGTGATGATTCCTGTGATGAGGATGAGTCACGCATTCGGTGTATCAGGATCATGTAGGTCATCCAACCTTTAAACATACCTTCAAACCTAACTACCTAATAGAGAAATGATTCCACATGTCGCAGCAATTCGTGACTACCATGATGATGGTGAAGGCCACCATGACAAGGCCATAGAGGGGGAGAGTCGCACCCTAGTCCTATACCAGATCTGAGGTGAGCTCTGCACTTGTTTTTATTTTTAAATCTTAAATATGGTATAGAAGGTCCATTCCTCTGCCTACTGATGTGGATACCAATGAGGAGCAGGTGGATCAGCTCAAGCATGAGGACGAGTCATATACCAAGGTCCAGTAAGTCATGCCCATCCTTTGTGTGGTTTATTTCACATGTTCATTTTAGACAGTCTGATTGTACTTGCGAGGGTGATGTTGTGCCACAAGCCCAAGGGGGGGTGATGAGTCACACCCTCGGCTCTTTATATGCATGTAAGCCCAGGCTCACTCTTCACTACTCGGATTTACTTAACCATCTCATAGAAAGATTCCTCTGACAATGAATCTAATTGAGGTTATTGGTATAGGTCATAGCTCCCCTCCACAGCTATGGTGGTAGGCTTCCTCATGTACCTCACTTATCCCCCTCACTGCATTACAGCAGGCCCACTCACCGTTCCACAGTCTCTACACCCATCCAAAGTGATCTGAAACCAAGCAGGGTTACAGATAACGGCCCCATCTCTTTTTCAGATGAATCACGCAACATGGATCTTGTCACAGGAATTCTTGGTGTGAAATTTGATGTCAGAGCACCAATGGTTGAGTGGACTAGTGGCTAGTGTACTGTTCTGCCATTCTTGCCAAAGAGAGACAAGAGACAATGGATGCAGAATCTCCTCGACAACACTGCCTGCTATGCTCGGGACTTGGCCAAGCTGCCAGAGGTGCTGGTCCCCACAGTTCACAGATATCCTTTTTGAATAAGAATCTGGATGTATTGGAGCTCGTCAAGCTCACTCAAGAGGCCTTATCTCAAGACAAGGTTGTTGTTGTTAGGGGTTATGTCAATACACATGGGTTTTAGTTCAACATTGAGGATCTGAACACACATTTCAGCGTTACCCCCCATAGACCCATTCAGGCTCACGGTATAGTAGGTCCAAGTCGTGACCTTTTGATTACCCTTTAACCCTTGTTTAGATATGGCCTTGCAGGTGGCAGACTTCTCCAAATCTCATGTCAACAGTACTATACAAGAGTTCATGGACAACATTATGAATACAATGATCTCAAGGGTTGTTTTGGAGTTCCCCCTCACTCAGTACTGCTTACCTTGGCCTTTTGGGTAAGTTTACTCACTTTTACAATATGTCTGTGACTTCTAACACAAGTCAGCACAACAAGGCTTGCCTTTCCAGCTACAAGGAACAGATAAAGGCAGAAATGACTCACCTGTATGCAGGTAATCTCTTGTGAGTCATGCCTTTTCCAATGTTCTTTTCTCATTTCTCCACAGGATAATGCCACTGGGAAAGTACCATACAGTATTCACGCCGGTGGCAGGTTTTTCTTGAGGAGGACATTTTTTCAGCCTGAACACTATGCACCTAACAGAAGTCTCAAGATTTGTGGACTCAGAGGTCGGAAAATATATCACCAACGACTCTTATCTGGGCATGTTGGAGACTTTATGTAGGTTGGTCATCGCTCTTACTGTATTAGCCTATAGCTTCCTGAGCACTGTATATGTTTTACTGAATTCTGTGACTCATCTTCATTTTGTGATAGTGGGCTAGTTGGGTGTGACTCACACATCCTGGTATATTATGAGCTAGTACTGGTACTTCCCTGTCTGCAGAAGTGCTTCAAGCTGTGCACATGACATATGCACAGTGCTTGGCCGTATAAATGTTTCATTTAACAGCATGAGACCATGCTGCTTGTGTAAATTGCTCGATCTGGTAATGAACTGCTGCTATCATCTATGATATTTGAGCTGACTAAGTTACAAAGATTCCATTAGTTTGAGATTGGCAAAGACATCAAGGACTTGCAAAGGAAATGTGCTGTAAATTAGTCTGTCAAACTCGAACCGTGTATGTCATGTGATTGCCTCACATCAATATTCCTCAATGCTCTAAGCCCTGATGTGGCTCACAGCCAAACTCTTTTTGTTTTCCACATCATAGCTTAAATATCTATTTCCATATACTACCCACTGTTTCTTGGATACACACACACTATGGTGAAGAGGGTTTCTGAAATGACCACATCAGAGGTGAGTCCAAGCCCATGGCCTGTTTCTTTCACTCACCAAACCAACCTAGCTTGAGCACTACCTTACCATGGCCAAGGTTCGTCAACAAAAGTGGCAGGCCAAGTTGTAGTTCCTCACTGTTCAAAATTGTTATATCTAGCTAATGCTGTTCTAAGACAAGGTGGTGCACTTGAGGAGTACAGGGCTCAGAATTCTTTATACCAGAAGCATTACAGGTAAGCTATTCCATCCAGTTCTCCATTACATGCTATTTATCACCATATAGGGATCACAGGAATGGACTGGCAGATGACAATGATGGTTCTAACCCTTTTCCAAAGAAGCTTAGGCAAGTTCTAATCTTCTTTGGCACCATTCATTTGTTAATCATGCTACAGAAGGAGGGACACTTATTCTGACGATTTTGAGCATGAGAAAGTGGACAGACTAGGTGGGGATTCAAGGGCCAGATCCAGCACACACCGGTGAGTCACACCCTGTTTATGGATTTTCTTTCTTCTCTAACTATGTTACAGAGGATGACATCCAGCAGATACAAGCGACAAGGACAAGATCCAATCAGTGCAGCGCAAATTATGTCAGTCAGTTCATATATTCCCACCCCCATCCCATTGCTAACAGGATTTCAGAAGGCATGTACACCTCGTCGAGTCAGATGACAAAGACGATGAGCCAATCAAGAGGTCACCTCCTCGGCTTATGTTGCATATCAAGTAAGCAGCATGTATGTTTCCCCTCACTGACCTTCTCACAAAGCTACAGAAGACAAACTACTGTAATGAATGACCAGGAGAAGCATTGTGGTCCATGCTGGTAGGTTTATAGAAGCCGAGCCCTATCCAACTATTAACTGTATCACAGAAAGCATGTCAGGCATGTTGAATCAGCTAACAACGAAGAGAATGGGGTAACAGAAGATGAGCAAGAGGATGGGGAGTCTCTAGTCAGATCCAGCAGCCATCAGTGAGTTATGCTGTTTTCTATACCATTTATTGTCTGAATATATTGCAGAAGATCTCCTCAGGTCAATTTGAGCGATGATGACAAGGAACAGCAGGACAGACATGTGTTTCGTTGGTAAGTCCATATGCTCTCAATCCAGCCCTATCTCTCACTATGTTCAAGAAGGTGTATCCAGTGTATTGAGCCGCCCAATGATGCCACTGATACCATCAACCATGGGATTTCCGGAACCCAAGAGAAAAGTGATTTGAATGAAGGCACGAAGTGCAGAGCGACACTGAACATCTATTCTTGTCTGCATAAGCTTGTTCTTTGTTCACTGCACTGTATCTTAGCTACATTACAGAAAACCTCCCAAAAAGTTACTGGCCATGGTAACAGCAAAGATGAGCCAGAGCAGAAAGAAGGGTTGTATTCTGGACCTGTAAAAATGTGGATGGATGACGTTGGAGGTGATGATGATGATGATGACTGGATACACTGGCTAGAGAATGATGAGTCACACCAGCTATCTATCATGGATGGGTGAGTCTTTGAGCCCCAAGTACTAATTTATTGCTCAGTACATTTCAGATCAATGATTCTTTATATCGAGGCGATTAGAGAGGGTGATATTGAAGGAGATCGTGAGGAAGATGTGGGGGAGATTGAAGAGTCACGTCTGTGAATCATACTATGTCTCAGGTAGACCCCGTTTAATTTATACCTTGAAACATCTATAAAAATATTACAGAAAACATACTCGTCAATCTACCAGTAAGACAGAGAGCCACCCTCTGGACCTAAGCCTAGGTAGGCCATGGCTCTTTTATCTAAGGTTTAAGCCTAAAATCCATTGTAGATGGTTGTTTCCTCAGGCTGATGGTGATGATGATGAGTCATGCCATTGATCCAACTTACGCTTGTAAGCTTATGCTTTCCCCTGTTAATTTGAACATCCATAACCCCCTTTACAGAAAGATTTCCCACACAGTCAAGCTGGCCAGAAATGAAGATATCAGTGCCAGTGCATCTTCCAAGCTGCAGCAGTAAGGCCCCATGGCCATCTGGCTTAGCACCACTGCTTACAATGTTAAGCAGATTCTTCTCTTCCGGGACCATTCCCCCTATGGCAGTGCTATCTCCATCTGCCACTGCCTTTGCCAATTTGGAAAGCTCACAACTGAATAATCATGTGAATCTCTCACCCATCCCTGCTCCAGGTGCATCGTTCAAAGTAGACCTCATAGCTAACGTGCTTGGCATTCAAATCGACATCCATGCATCCACGGTCCAGTGGTCCAGTGGCCAATGTACTGTTCTGCCATTTTTGCCCAAACTCCCCTGCAGCCACCATATACTAAATGCCCTTGAAAGTGACACACAGTTTGCAGAAGACTTAGCCAAGCTGCCAGAAGCAGGCCTATCAAGTTTGCTCATTGTTTACCTGGACAAGAGTACACCCAAGAATGCACTTTTCAAGGCCACTTACCAGGCCTTGTCACTCAACAAGACTTTGTTGATACCAACAGTTTTCAGTTTACTATGGAAGGTCTAGAGGGGAGTTTAATATCAGTCAACATAGACCAGTCCAGGCCCATGGTATGTCTCGCTTATTCCCTCCTTCCACCAACCTATCCATTTGTAGATATGGCCTTCCATGCTAAGTGTTTTGATAAACCTTACATGAATACCAGCATTAATGAATTTGTGACTCACATTTCCAATCCAAATGTTATAAGGGTGTCTTTAGGGTTTCCCCTTCTGCAGTATATGCCACCTTCGCCATTTGAGTAAGTTTCTTGTTTATTAACACACGCTTCTCTCAACCAACCCCTCGTTAGAAAGCTCAATGATGGCCTAACACTTGAGTCAAGTGGGTGCAAATACAAGAGCATGTCCCCTTAGAAGATACCAAGTTACCTGCTGATGTTTGGACCATTCGCTCCTGCGGACTTGGATGCCATGGTGGTGTTGTGACTTACCCCCACCATGATGCCAACGGTGCAAGTACATTCATAACAGTAACCTCTGGCGTTAAGAATTGGATCATCATCAATGTGAAAGATATTTCCAGGAATGTGCCGCTTGTGTTCCTTGCTGGGCTAAGTAACCTGGAGGAGCTACTGTTTGAGTTCTCACATCAGATAGATACTGAAACAATTCATCTCCATACCAGGGATCTTTGTAGGAATTTTCTTTTTGCACCACCTCTCATCTCATCTTCTCAACGAAAGGATCATGCCTCCAGGACAATGTCATGCTGTGTATACCCCAGTAGTGGGGCTCTCCTACGATGGTCATTTTTTCAACTTGGACACAATGCACCTCACAGAGCTTTCGAGGCTCATGGACAGCACCCAGTGGAAATTTTTCACCAATGACATCCATCATGGAATGCTGGAAATGCTCTACCATATGGTCATATCTTTGACAATCATATCGAAATCACAAAGTGAGTCACACTTTCACTTTCTGAACAATTTACTTAGCACCCTGTCAGATCTGTACAAGTGCTCCCTGGTAGCACTCTGCAGTATGGTTGTTCATCACAAGCATTACATGGCACAGGGAACAGTGCCTCAAAGGTTGGAAATGCTTCAGATGGCTAGCAAGATTGCGAACACTGTCTTGATTCACTTTGGCCTTCATGGCTTGAAGCAATACCTGGCATTTCTTGAAAGAATGCATATGTTTGACAAGGGCAAGGTGCTTGATATACATTCATTTTTGCATGCTCTTTGATCAAAATATGTTTATTAACAACCAT
>JBBPSD010000812.1:0-15661 GCA_038093415.1 Xerocomellus chrysenteron | reverse complement strand
CCTCGGGCGACGCCATCGATGACTCAGGCATCGAAAGCGCAGTATCATCCTGCATATCAGCATCCCCATCCTGCTCCTGCTCCTCACCAACACTCGAGGGCACTTCCACAGGCATGGACACGCCACCCGACGCACTCCCCTCCCCCTGCTCGTTCCTCTCCTCCACGCTCGCAGGCGCGTTCACAGGTCGTGCCGCGCCATTCAACGCTCTCGAAAAGAACGAGTTCTCCCGTGCTTCCGGAAGCGGCCGTTTGAACCGCACCCCCTTGTACGATGAGATATCCGGGATGGCCAGCGTCCCCGCGCACCCAAGCGGTTGCGACGCGCTCTTGGTCGACATGGTCGAACGCGGGCTTGCAGACGACGGGGACATCGAAACCGACGCTGACGAGGTCGGATGCACAAGGGTGGGCGTGGACGCGAACCGCAGAACGACAGGTTGAGACGAAACGCCCAGCGGCGCGATAGAACTTGGTGGCTGGCTCTCCTTTGGTACCTCCCCGCCCGATTCCTGACTCCTAATCTCCCCACTCTCCGGCGTCTCCGGGGAACGTGTAAATGGCACGGGCGTCTCGTTCGAGTCCACCTCGCCTTCCTCGAGGTCGAGTATTTCCAGATCCCCATCCCCATAGATGTTTTTTGTTGGAGTGTCGTCGCTCCTAGATGTCGCCAAACTCTCGCGCGTCGACGCTCCTAGACGATTCGGAATCGTAACCCCATTTTCCACTGCTCTCTCCTCGGCCTCGTTTCCACCTCCCGGAAGGGCGTCCTCGCTCGTCTCCTTATCCATGACCCCGCTCAACTCATCCATATTCAGATATGAATCAAACAACTCATCCGACCCCGACACGTCCTCGCCTCCCTCCGGCACGCTCGCACTAACCGCAACTGCAGGGCCAGACGAGACAGCCACTGGCCGCGTCGCCAACGACGGCCCAGCATCAATATTGTCCCACCCATCCAACGCACCACTCAAATGAGCGTCGTCGCCGGTGGTATCGAATTCGATGTCGCCGAATGCATCGTCAAAGTCGTCTGGTGGAGGACCGTAGGAAGGAGAAGGACTTGGTTGGGAAGGTAGTTCGTTGTCTTGTTGTTGTGTCTCTTGAGATCTCGAAGGTGGATGCTCGGGTAACGGTGTAGAAGTCGATAAAGGCGTGGGTTCAGGAATGGGAGGTGGCGCCGCCGCAGGTTTAGGTGGTGGTGGTGGCACTGCTGGCGCCCCCTGAGACGGAAGCACTGGTGCGGTGACCCGAGACGTTGAAGCCGGCGCGGCTGACACCGTCGGACGTTTCGACGCACCACCTCTCGTACCCAAATCCTCTTCGCTGTCCGATATTGAAATCACATCTGCATCCGCGGGCGGTGGCACCCTCTTCTGATTTGCCCCCTTTCCTTGCGTCCCACTCTTTCGCCGATGCGTCGGACGGACGAGATCGTCTTCCGAACTGCTAATAATGATGATCTGATCATCCTTGTTCCCCAATACGCTCGGCCGAGGCCCGGCACTGGTGGATGGCTGAGACGGGCGAGGACGACGTGCCGAGTCGCCCGAATCGGTCAGTTCGATCGCGTCGCCGCCGCCTCGTTGTCTGACCATGTGCAGCGGACGCGTTTGTGCCATTTCTTCATCGTAAGTCGTGCGTTTGGCTATGAAGAGTTGAGAGGTGAACGCATTGGACGTGGATAAGAGGAGGATGCACGACGACATACGTTTCCACTTGGGTCTGATACGTGTCCATGCGGCCGATTCGTCCCTCGGGTCACCTGTATTCACATGAGATGGCACAACGAACGAACAGTACCGAGGACAAGCGTGAAACACGATGCATCAATACGAGAACCTGTCATTAACGGAAAAGACGCACTCGGCTTTTGCGCGTCCTTCAGCAGATTCGCCGTAGTCACTTTGTGAATGTTCTTTGCCTGCGCCGTCTGCTTGCGTGCCGTCACCGGTGGCCCGCGTCGCGACGATGTCGCCCCATTTTGTTCTCGTGTCTTTTCCTTTTCCTTTCCCTTGTCCCGCGGATTGACTTTTTGAGCCGCCTGCGAAAGCGTCTTGGGAAAGTCCGATGTAGACATGCCACTGCTCGAACTCTGATCTAGACCCTGCTGCGTCCGAGACGCTCCTGCGGTAGGCATTCCATTTTTTTTCTGAGTAGATGGCGGCGCAGGTTGCGTGCGCGAGGCGAGGCCCGCGTCCCCACTCGATGGCGACGCCGACGACGCCGACAGACGACCTGTGCCCGTATCCCCGTTCAGATCCAATCGCGGCAACTTGTGTGGCCTGCGCGCAGACACCGACTCGTGCGCTGGTGCTTTGCGTTTCGAGATAGGAGTACGAATGAGATCCAGTTCGTGTTCTGATTCGTCGTCGCCCATGTCCACGTCCAGGTCAATATCAGTGTAGGAACGGATGCTGGTGCGCGTTGACGGCGAGCTGCTCGCGAGTTCTGATGATCGAGAGAAGGCGTGTGGGTCAGTGTGGGTGTCAAGGCGTGTTGTTGGTGCCACATACCAGAAAGGACAGCCCAAGATGGACCTGGAGAGGTTGGTGTCATTCAAAACGGCCAATGTTACAGTACGAAATTTGGTCGGACCACTGGTAGTAGTCGCTGTTTACGCATGCTACCATCCGTACAGACAGTCATAAAAGACGAACTTTTGTCCCCGCTGAAAGAAGAGCTCTGATTGGCTGTGCGTTTCCACAACGGGCAAAACCCTGAACTAACTAAAAATAAAGTTGAATTCAATCGAACTGCTGATGTAATTATCAGCCGCACATCATCACCCGTCGCCTCCATTTCCGCCATGTTATTTTTCCGACTGCCATTTGCTTCATATCCTACTATGAGCCGTCGAGGTATTGACTTTTTTTCGTAACCAGTCGACAATTGTCTACTGTTTGCCGTTAGCATGGCCTATTTACTATCTTCTATCTCGATCATCAGGGATCCTTGTTTCGACTTTGCTAAGATCAATGTTGGTCGACGACCTCAAAGTAGCGACACGAGCTATGGTACTATACAACATCATATCCGAAGAAATAAAGGAAATATGAGGTTAATAACGCAGAGAAAATGAAGTAACCCATCAACAACCCATGGCCGAAATTGTCAAAAACATTCCCCGAGTAAAGCGAGACGTCTTTGGACTAAGCCAGTAACTTACAACACCGTGCTGTCCTCCACTTCAAGTCAATTCCGATATGATTATCGCGAGGAGATGCGCGATACCATTCTTCCGTATGCGCCTGACTACTCTCCAGTAAACATACGCACGATCAAGTATGCAGTTGAGCCAAGGAAACGAACGACTGTTGGAGTTTTAGATGCACTCTACCAGGTGAATGACATGATCGCTTACATGCTAGCCCTGCAATGGAGAACAAGATGACGGACATGTAGACATTCACAAATACCGAGGTTTGCCCGCTGCCCGGGCTTGGTGTTGCGGAACTGTACAGAAACGACGATGAGCCCATGCAAAGCAGGCACAGAAGGACAAAACATACACAACAGCCGCGGCTAGCAAAGCCTGTATGGATTTGTCAGCAAACGAAATCCATCATTCAGTGAACCAAAACAAACATTGCTCAAGGTCCAAATCAACAACACCTAAAACCACGGTCGAGGGAGTCAGCCACGATCCTGAAAATCCATGTCGGTGTAACTCACGTTTGTCCGGAAGGTTTTGTAGAAATCCTGCTGCTTTGTCGTCGGGTCTACTTTTTGTTTCACTTTCGGCGGCTTTGTAGACAGTTGACGCCTCGCGGCTTTGTAGGCAGCATTGATATCCTTCTCCTCAACTTCGACTTCGTTGTTACCCGAATTTTTACTAACATAGACGACCCCAAGGTCAGTGGAAACTTTGTTGTCACCCTTTGTACCCCACGACACATCGTGAACATTGGCAAGCTGACAAGGAGTTCTAAGTGAACTGTTTCGGGAGAAAAAAACTGGACGAAACACACAGAGTATACGTTCAACACCCCAATATACGACGGTGCCATCAAAAGGTATGGTAGGAAAGAAGTGAGCATGTGCCATGGTTCGAACTAGACCAGTGTCAGTTATTTCAACAACTCATATACTGAACGTAAACGTACAAATAAGAGCGATGAGACGGTATAAAGTCCGATCGTAGCCCCAACCGAAATGACAATGTTTCGGATGATGGAATTCGCGAGGAAATCTTTAGCTTGGACGGCACGACCCTCCGACTGGGCAACGCTCTCAACACCCTTGTAAGCAAGAAGGAAGGCTGAGGACTAGTATGCAGTGTCAGCACGAATCTGACAGAAGAAATTTTCACGAAACGCACCGTCATATAAATCGTGAGAAGACCAAAGCCAACGAAAGCCAGCGTATATGTCCACTTGGCACCTTGGGGCCTATTACCCAGCGAAAGCAGGAAACACAGGATGAGAAGCCCCAGGTAAAAGTAGTTCAAGCAGAGGTTCAGGTAATGCAAACTCGGGATGTAGTCTTCCAGAGCATTTGTGAGGATCACAAAGGCAATGTAATAGTTACCCTGGCACAAATTCCACATCAACAAGGCGATTCAACATGAAGAGGGACAACACGTACGAGGGAGAACCAGGAGAATATCAAGTTATACAGTTGATAAAACATTTCCACGTGCATCCAAAACTTGCGAAGGAAAGAGTGTGACGAGCGATAGATGTAGTGGAAATGAACGATACTGTGCACCGCTGCGAAAAATGAACCGTTAAGCCAACGCCGACGTTGCGATATCAGTTCCGGAACTTTGTCGGGAACATCAGTAACAGCATAAGCTGACTTGACATAATGTAGGATCCATGAACATCCGCGCTTCGAGACCAACTCCCAACACAATATCTGATATACCCATTAATAACTAAATCCAAATAAAACTAGCCACTTACCCGATCCTCGGCAAGATACATGTTAGCAGTAAACAGATCTGTGCCTGCGCCATGCATCGTCTCTCCTAAAAAGTACTTCTGCAACGGGCCTTCTCCCTTAACATCGTTTTGCAAAGCGATATACCGATATGCACTGAATGCACCAGGTAGCACCGTGATATAGCCAAACACACTCTCCAGAGGTTTATCCAAGATGTTGGACATCTTGTACTCGAAGTTTTGTGCTGCTACAAGCGGATTAAGAAGGTTTTTTCCGTACGTGCCTTTGTATGCCGCGATCTCTCCGCAAGCCCCACCCACGTTGGGGTCGATATCGAAAGCTTTCCAAAGATGGTATATGGAAGAAGGACCGGGCGCTGTTCCAACGTCGAGGAGCACACAGACGTTGGGTTTGAGGATGGGCCCAAATGCGTTGAAGAACCAGCGATGGGAGTTGATTTTCTTTTGGTTCTTTTCTTTCAGGCAGAAAATGATCTGAACGGGTCTCATATCCTCATCTGCGCCCTCATTCATCGAGGGCGAGACAGGGACTGCGATGTGTCAGGACATATAGCACGTAGCACTCGCGCGCACTTACTCTGAGTTGTATACTCGTAGATGTGAGCTATCACGGGCTTCCCGTTTATAACATTCTTTTCTCCCATCAGCAGAGTCCAGACAACGATTCAACGTACATACCTTGGCGATTCCATCTTGATATACGCCCATCATAGCGAGGACGCATAATGTCCGGGGGTTGATCTTTCGACGCCCATCGCTAACGATGCAAACCACGACCTTCTTCCACCCGTCCTTGCCCCACGTCTTACTCCGGCGCCGATGACACAAATAGGCAATGTTCTTCATGACACCTTGCATTGATCGGCAAAACAGCTCCTCGTCTTCGTTGTACATCGTCATGACAATGAATAATTCCGTGTGTCGTGGTGGGTCATGATGGGACTGCCTCAGCGTAAACAAATCGTTTTGAAACTCGTTGGGATCGCACGTCGCCGCCGAGTACCGCATGTGGGTAAATTCCCGCTTGTTGCGCAACGCGCACTTATCAAGCAACTTTGAGGGTACAGGAGAGTCGAGGACGAAATTACCGCGGAACAGCGAGACCGTTTTCAGCGTCTTGTGCTGTCGTGGAGCGTGTAGAGGCGACATGCCACCAGCGCCTATGTCGCCTTCCTGCCCACTGGCAATAGATGAGGGAAAATCGGGTTTCGACAACCGAATCGTGGGCATTCGCCGCTCTTCGTATGGGTTGTATATTATGCCATCGTAACCACACACGGGCCGTGGTGGGATGAGCGAAACAGGAGTGGATGAGGAAGGGTTGTGGCCGTCGTTGTAATGGCCATGTTGTGCCTCGTCCGCCTTCAAGGGCACCGTTCGTTCAGCGAATTCTGGACATTAAACTGGACTATGACTTACTTCTGGGCCCCACATGACTGCGCGTTCGAACCCGTCGCAGTGCCGGTGTAATTTATACGAAAACCGAAGAGGCGGTTCCCGTCAGTGGGCCCCAGTGGGTCCCGTCAGTGGGTCCGGCCATCAGTGTGTCCTATCATAACTCTCAGAACCTTGCCAGGTAAGTACTTCCCTCGAAGGCGGCAGCCACATATCAAGGTTCTTGAACTGCCTTCATTTGAGTGCTTTGCAGATGCGCCGGCGAGTGGGACAACCGAATAAAATATGCAGCCGGCAGAATTTTTGATAGTGGCTGGTCGTGTCGGGAGGAAGCGCTATTGATCGATAACAAGCGTCTGTGACAATCATTTCATGAAAAGAAGTCGCCCACCTTCCAATCCTGGAGAGGCGGACCCACTCATTCCTTCAAATCATGGGTTCATGTGATCATTAGAAGCATCCGGCTGTATACCAATATTTCCAGGAATGGGCTAGAGATTCCATCATCGAGGGCGCATGTTCACAGCCTGGACAATTCGCTTGCATCGGTCTTGGAACGTCAGGTTTCATCGCTCTGCACGTGTAGTGCTGGTTCTGACCCTCCTGATCTCCACCCAGCGCCCTCGGTGCGAGTCATCATAACTTGCGCCGAGTGGCCCTCCGAGTCGTTGCATCGTCTACTCCACCATTTGGCTTCTCCATCGCCCGGGCACCTCTTGTCATTGTTGATATCGCTCTCGGATGTTAACTTGTCACGAGCTCCTCTACTAGTAGGCACAGCTTGATCTTTAGGTAGCAGTCCCACCGTGACTCGTTCCGAGTCATTCCTGCGTTAAAACCGTGGTTGCGTGCCCTGCTGAGTTTGTGGGTGCATGCACATCTCGACTTCGAACCATCGTCTTCAAGTTGGCGCCGTAGCACTTCGTAGTCGTTCTAGATTGTTGTGGAGGATTCCCGGTCTGTCCCGTACGAATCTGACGAGCACTGGTCGTCTGTCCACCGTATCGTCCTTGCCAGCGAGCGCCTCGCCTGCTCCGAGTCGTTTTTGCACCCACCACTCCCTCTCGCAGGGACGTCCAAGCTATGCTTGTCCGTCGCGCTTCCGAACTTCACGGACTCACTTTAGTGGGGGAGCTGCGGAAGTAGTGCGGAAAGCTGCCGTCGCTTCTATCAACGGTGATATGAAACCTTCATGATCAAGCTGTATGTTGCGGCATTGAGGACCAACATTATTTGAAATTGAAGTAGTCATAACCTATGGATTGATCGCGTACCGAGTCAGCAGTGGCTCGAGCGCTCAAGCCTGGGAGACAGACAGATAAGGACTGACTCCCCCATGGGAGGACATCGTCAGGCAGTCTGAGTCAGGAGCCTGACACGACTGTTTGAATTCAAGGGTCATGGCAGTTCCAACTTCCAACTTCTGTCCGAGAAGAAGCCAAACTAAAAAATAAAGTTGAAATTTAACGGCCCTCCGGGCACAGTCTAAGTAGTCTACGATCTCACAAAGAGCGACACGAGCGGTACTACTATACAACATCATATCCGAAGAAATCATGAAATCATGAACGAGAGGTCTAAGAACAGAGAAAACGAGGCAGCCCGATGGTCAACAGCCCGTGACCGAAATTGTCAATGACACTTCGGGTCAAGTGAGACGTCTTGAGACCAAGCCAGTAACTTACAACACGTTATCCTCCACTTCAAGTCAATTCAGATATGGTGGTCACGAGGAGATTTGGATCCGTGATACCATCCCTCCGCATGCGCCTGATTACTCTCTAGTAAACAGACGCACAATCAAGTATGCAGTCGAACCAAGGAAACGAACAACTGTTGGGATGTTGATGAACTCTACAGGAGTGAATGACATGATCGCTTACATGCTAGCCCTGCGATGGAAATCAAAATCAAGTACACGTAGACATTCACAAATACCGAGGTTTGCCCGCTGCCCGGTACTGGTATTGCGAAACTCCACAGAAATGACGATGAGCCCACGCAAAGCAGGCAAAGAAAGACAAAACATACACGACAACCGCGGCCAGCAAAGCCTATATGGACTTGTCAGCAAATGAAACCCAGCATTCACAGTGGATGAAAACAAACATTCATCATGGTCCAAATCAACAACACCTACATTCAGGGTAAAATGATCAACCACGATCCTGACAATCCAAGTCTGCGTAACTGACATTTGTTCGGAAGGTTTTGTAGTAATCTTCATGCTGCGTCATCGGGTCTACTTTTTGTTTCACTTTCGGCGACTTTGTAGACAAGAGAAGCGCCGCGGCGTCGTAGGCAGCATTGATATCCGTCTCCGTTGAAGGTACAGCAACTTCTACTTCGTTCTTATTCGGACCTTTAACAACGGTGACAACTCCAAGGTCAATGGAAACCTTGTTGTCACCCTTTGTGCCCCACGACACGTCGTGAACATTGGCGAACTAAGAAGTAGAATTAAGTGACGTGTCTCAGAAAAAGGTGGATGAGACACACAGCGTATACGTTCAAGACCGCAATGTACGAGGGTGCCATCAAAAGGTATGGTAGAAAAGACGTGAGCATGTGCCATGGTTCAAACTAGAGCATTGTCAGTTATTTCGATGAGCCGTATATTAAACGTAAACGTACAAATAAGAGCGATGAGATGATATAAAATCCGAGCGTAGCCGCAAGCGAAACGACGACGTCTCGGAGGATGGCATTAGTGAAAAAATCGCTAGCTTGGATGGCACGACCTTCCGACTGGGCCGCGCTCTCAACAGCCTTGTAAGCAAGAAGGAGCGCTGAGGCCTATCACGGACATGATCACCATGTCAGCTAGATCCGACAGAAGAAAATGTCACAAAACGCACCGTCATGTATATCGTGATCAGACCAAACCCAATGAAAGCCAGGGTATATGCCCACTTGGCACCTTGTGGCCGATTACCCAGTGAAAGCAGGAAACACGTGATGAGAAGTCCCAAGTAAAAGTAATTGAGAACGAGGTTCAGGTAATGCAAACGGGAGAAATAGCCCTCCAGCGCGTTCGTGAGGACGACAAAGGCAATGTAATAGTTTCCCTGGTACCAATTATACATCAACAAGGCGATCCAACATGAAGAGAGACAACACGTACGAGGGCGAACCAGGAGAACATCAAGTTATACAGTTGGTAGAACATTTCGATATGTATCCAAAACTTGCGAAGGAAAGAGTGTGATGAGCGATAGATGTAATGGAAGTGAACGATACTGTGCACGGCGGCGAAAAATGCACCGTTGAGCCAACGCCGACGTTGCGATATCAACTCTGGAATTTGATCAGGGACATCGGTAACAGCATAGGCTGACTTGGCATAGTGTAGGACCCATGAATCTCCGCGCTTCGAGACCAACTCCCAACACAATATCTGACATACCCATGAATAACTAAATCTCAACAAAACTGGTCACTTACCCGATCCTCGGCAAGATACATGTTTGCAGTGAAGATATCCGCGCCTGCACCACGCATCTTCTCTCCTAAAAAGTACTTGTGCAACGGGCCCTCTCCCGTAACATCGTTTTGCAAAGCGATATACCGATATGCACTGAATGCACCAGGCAGCACCGTGATATAACCAAACACACTCTCCAGAGGTTTATCCAAGATGTTGGACATCTTGTACTCGAAGTTTTGTGCTGCTACAAGCGGATTGAGGAGATTTTGTCCATACGTACCTTTGTATGCCACAATCCCTCCGCAGGCCCCACCCACGTTGGAATTGATATCAAAGACTTTCCAGAGATGGTATATGGAAGTAGGACCGGGCTCCGTTCCAACGTCGAGGAGTACACATACATTGGGTTGAAGAATGGGCCCAAAAGCATTGAAGAACCAGCGATGGGAGTTGATTTTCTTCTGGTTCTTTTCTTTCAAGCAGAAAATGAGCTGAATGGGTATCATACCCCTCTCTGCGCCCTCAATATTCATTGAGGGCGAGATAGAGACTGTGATGGGTCAAGGTATATAATGTACAGTACGCTTCCGTACTTACCCTGAGTGGTATACTCGTAGATGTGAGCTGTCACGGGCTTCCTGTTTACAATGTTCTTTTCTCCCATTAGCGGAGCCCAAACACCTATTCCAACGTGCATACCTTGGCTATTCCATCTTGATATACGCCCATCATAGCGAGGACGCTCAATGTCCGGAAGTTGATCTTTTGACGCCCATCGCTGACGATGCAAACCACGACCTTCTTCCACCCGTCCTTGCCCCATGTCCTACTCCGGTCCCGTTTACACAAATGGGCAATGTTTTTGATGACACCATGCATCGATCGGCAAAATAGCTCCTCGTCTTCGTTGTACATTGTCACGACGATAAATATTTCCGTGTGTCGTGGTGGGTGGTAATGGACCTGCCTCAGCGTAAACAAATCGTTTTGAAACTCGTTGGGATCGCATGTCGCCGCCGAGTACCGCATGTGGGTAAATTCGCGCTCGTCGCGCAACGCGCACTTATCGAGTAACTTTGAGGGTACAGGAGAGTCGAGGACGAAGTTACCGTGAAACAGCGGGACCCTTTTCAGCGTCTTGTACCGTCGTGGAACGTGTTGCGATATTTGGCCATACCAGATGTTGGCGTCGGGTTGAACGTCGTTGGCGCCTGGGACGTCTTGGTAGCCGCCCTGGATAGTGGCGCGCTGCCCATTGTATGAGGCAAGTTCAGATTGCGACTGTGGACGTGGATGAATCGTAGGTATTTATGTGTTGTATGTTGTGATGGTGTAATCACTCACGGGTCGCGATGGCGATGGGGTTGACCGAATCACAGAGTATGATGCTTGGGGGCGCTGTTGTTGCTGTTGGTATGGATCATGCAGTGGTGCAGCAGCGAACGAGGAAGACCGGGGATATGGGAGACGGTAATGCTGATTGCTGTTGTATTGATCGTGTTCGTATCGCAACGAGTGCTGTGGTTCATCTCGATTGTATGGCGACCGGCGCTGATCATATGGGTTCGTTCCAATGGGTTGGGTCGTGTAAGGGTTGTACCCGCCGTTGTAATGGCCCCGCCGCGCATCGTCCGCCATCTATGGGTGCCGTTCGTTCAGCGAATTCTGGACATTAAACTGGACATTGACTTGCTTTGGGGTATCTCGATATGTCTGTGCGTCCGAATTCGTCGCAGTGCCAGTGTGTAAGTTATACGAAAGCCGAAATGGCGGGGGCAGTTCCCGTCAGTAGGTCCCATCATAGTTTTCAGAGTCTTGGCGAGTATTTCCCTCGAAGGCGGCAGCCACACATTAAGATTCTTGGGCTGCCTTCATTTCAGTGCTTTGCGATGCGCCGGCGAGTAGGACAACCGAATGAAGTATGCGGGGCAGAATTTTAATAGTGACTTGACGCAGCTTACGGAGTTGGGACGGGGGTCTCTGGTTGGCTGCATGTCTGGTCGTGTGTGTCAGGATAAAGCGCTACTAATCCTAATTGATAACGAACGTCTATGACAATCATCTGATGAAAAGAAGTGGCACTCTGTGTCAGACAGTGAAACCCACCTTCCAATCGTCACATTTTTAGACGCGAACCTCTGATTCCTTCAGATCATTGGATCCTACATCACAACGAGTTCCCAGTGGCACGGGGGTTCGTGTGATTACATTAGAAGCTGAACGACTGTATGCCTGAACGGGATCAAAGTTGGAATCAAATGACTCGTATGCGAATTTGCTTGCGCACCTTTGACCAACGTTCTAGGAATGGGCTAGAGATTCCCTCATCGAGGGCGCATGTTCACAACCTTGACAATTCGCTTGCATTGGTCTTGGCACGTCAGGTCTCATCGCTCTGCAAATATAGTGCTGGTTCTGACCCTCCTGATCTCCAGCCAGCGCCCTCGGTGCGAGTCATCGTAACTTGCGCCTAGCGGCCCCAGTTGCATCATTTACTCCACCTTTCCAATAACTTCCCCCATCATCTGGGCACCTCCTGTCATTGTTGGTGTCGCTCCCGGATGTTAGATTGTCACGAGCTCTTCTACTAGTAGGCGAGTCTGGTCTTCAGGTAACAGCCCCGTCGCGACTCGTTCCGAGTCGTTCCTGCGTTTAAACCGAGTTGGATGTGGTTGTATGCTCGGCTAAGTTTGCAGATGCGCGCACCTCATAGACTTGACTTGAAGCCATCGTCTTGACGTCGCAGCCCTTCATAGTGTCATTCTAGATCGTTATAGAGTATTCCCGGTCTGTCCCGTAAGAATACGACGAGCTCCGCTGGGCGGCCCTCAGCCACCTCACTTTAGTGGGGGAGCCGCGGAAGAACTGCCGTCGCTTCTATCAACGGTGATCTGAATTGTTAAGATGTATGTCGCGGCATTCAGGACCAACATTCTCTGAAATCGAAATAATGTCGTGTCGTAACCTGTGGATGCTGTGCAACAGTGACTCGGATCACCCACCTCTGGTTTGAGCTGAGGGACTGACATACGAGGACTGACTCACTGGGAGGGCATCATGAGGTAGGCCGGGTCAGGAGCCTGAGACGACTGCTTGGTCCGTCACAACATCTCAGATCTGTCTGAGAAGAAGCCAGAACGACAGACTCTCCAGAAAATGAGCTTACGCCAAGCCCCGCCCACTGGCATAGCAACATAGGCTGCTCCGCAATCACTCTGAATATGTGCTCTTCCATGTGCCTATCATGCCCACTACACCTCTGTTCGTCCAGCACCCATCTTCTCCTTGCACGACCTTCCTTTTCGCTGGTACCGATGAATGGAGCCCCCAAAGTCCGCACATCGTGATTGCACTCATCAAATCCTGCCTTTACTTCTGACCCCATACCCATCGCCACCACCCTCTTCTGCCGTGGACGGAGTGGGCGCGATAGACTTCGCTGACCATGCTTCGTGGGAAAAACTCACACCGTGCATACACACCCACCTCACTGTCCTTCGACGCACTCTTCAGTAAAGTCGGAGGAGAAACCGGGCTTGCGAAGGCCGTGAATACCTTGGCGTCAACAGTGAAAACGCGTCTCGTCGTGTTCAAGATCCTGTATTCGTGTGACCCGTCACTGAAGGCGCTGTGCCACTCCCAACCACTGAGCTCGCGTATGTCTTGCTTGCCCACCTTCCTTCAACTGGCGTTTCCAGAGTAGTACCATGCTGCCTAGGAAAAAAGTCCCCTTTGGTCTTGTTGGTCGATATCACGGGCGGGCATTGGGTGTTTTGATGGATTTAGTCAAGGATGACGAGAATCACCGCTGGGTTCTGGACATGGAACACGAGTGATGCCCTATCATAATTCTGTCAAAATGATGACCACTGCGCGCAAAAAGTTACGTGCAAGTAACCAACCACCCCCACAAATGGATGAGACTCTGCGTTACGACGTATGTACGTTATTTATTCCTTCGAAGCTGGATTATATGTACGCACACCGTTCAGCTCCAAACACGAAGCATATATGCAGGGGTTTGACAGTGAACATCCGAGCTCCGAAACACCATACTCCTCCACCGGGGAAGATGACGATAGAACAAGGGGGCACGCGCTGGTAAAAAGGGAGATGCATATGGCAGCCGTATATCACAGTGGAGTGGGCAGGTTACAGTTGGAACGACGCTGAAAACCAATGTGCGTGAGGACAAGGAAGAGCTGGGGATTAGATGTCAATGGGTGAGGAGCGAGGGGCCCCGCTCACCGTCCGCCTCAACCCAGACTGGGGAACTTCGTTCCGGTTTGGGCCGACCACTGGCAGATGTCGTGTCACAATCTGGTCACGCTCCATGATTGCTGGACCCGGATCCAGATATATGATCTACTACTACTAGTAGCTAAGGATGGATCAACGCAGACAGAGAAATAGATATGTTGCTTTGTCTACACTGATTCATCCTTTACTACTCGAGCCAAAGCAGCATCACCCTCTTGACACCATCTAGTGAACGCCAGACTCGACAGCGCTCTCCCTTGGACGTCAAACCAACTGTCGACGCTGTATCTGGTATCATGAGTCTCGATCAAAATTCATTCACCCTCTTCTTCACGCCGAACCGGTCGTACCCGGCTGGAACTGTGGTCGACTCCACCGACGGCTCGGCACGATCCACTACCGCCAGCGCCGAATCGTCTCCCATCAACAACAAGGCTACCGAATCAAAGTGTCTGGTACGGAAACTCGAATGCGCTGCTCACGACGCTAGCACAGATCCACTCTCCGAAGCGTTGTTGGCGAGCGCGACGAGCAAACACAAGACCTTGGAGTTCTCGAACGTCGTCGAATTCAAGAACATCGGCACGCTCACCTTTCGAGGCGTAAGTCGTCCTATTTCTTGTCGCGCGACGACGCCGATGCCACTCCCGCAGACGAATTCGAACGACAACGCGAAGAATGCTTCATCGTTCGAAACCCGGATCCACCCGTGTTCGTCGCGGTGACAAAAGAGCCACCTGGACAGATTCGGACGGCGTCGGTCCAGATCCTGGATTTTAACCTCGATCAATACGTCTTCCCCCCCTTCGTTTCATATCGCTGGCCTCGCCTCCCGTTCATCGACGTGACTTCATATGATTAGGTTCGATATTGATATTGAAGACCGAAGGGCCTCGGGATCGTCATCCTGACGTTCTAGGACGCGAGCGGCACGTCGTAGGTGAGACGTACTTCACCCCTCTTGGAATATGTCGTCAGCGGGAACTGGGAGCGGATGACGGACCTAGGATGATGCCCTCACCGTATGTGGTGATCAGCATGTATGGAGTCGTCCGAATTATGATCGGGGCCAAAGGAATGTGAGTCAATAACTGTTCATCTCCTCTACAAGATCAGCAATGAAGCACTAGTAGAGTCAAATGGGATGCCATCTCATTACACGGTTATAGTACCTTGGATGGCCAATTGGAAAGAATGGGTCGATTGTCATACCCTCGGATTCTCGCCCCGCGGTCACACTGCTGGGTCGACCGGGCCAAACATGTTCACTCTACTAGTACAAGCAATTTAAAAGCACTTTATCTCCTAGTCGGCTACGAGGTCCAAACGCTACCTAGTAAAACCTGTAGCGACGACACATCGTAGCAGACCCAGTGGACATCGAGCAAGAAAAGTGTCCGTAAGTGGAGGATACAAAACAGAGCAACGCCGGAGTCACGATCAAAAAGTCGTCCAAAGCACTAATAAAGTGTCCAAGACAGTATAACAACGCTTTCTTTCACTTCAACTCGATTCCAACGTGGAGTCGCGAGGAGATAGGCGGTACCTTCCTTCCGCATGCAGTTGACTATTCTCCAGCAAACAGACGCAGGATCAAGTAAGCAGTAGAGCCAAGGAAACGAATGACTGTCGGAGTTGTGAGTAGACTCGAAAGTGAACGGCAAGGTTTC